>JBAHVQ010180472.1:0-16470 GCA_036872915.1 Nanipora kamurai
ATCGTTTTTCTAAGAGAACGAGCTTGACGAACGTCCACTAGTCGTCTGAGATTTACCAAGCTCCCACATGAACTGAGATCGTGTTCGACATTAAGCATTTTTATCATGGCTGAATGCTATATTGTTCACGGGGTGCAGCACAACATTGCTGACGCCTCAGCTTATAAGAGGATCAAGGCAACTCGTTACCAGTGCATTTGGAAGGTTGACGAAATGAACCCCCGCACCGGCCACTGACTTAATTGTAGAAAAAAATTAATAAAATCAACCGCATTGATTATCGTATCACGCATTTGACTTACTGGGTCACTGGCATCAATATTTCGGAACTTTTTCTTCTGCGATGCATCCATGTTCTTTTCCACATCCGTTTTCAAGTGTTGTTCTTCTTCTTTGGTCAGTTTATTTTGAATCAAACTTTTGCATCGGTTGTGATCTTTGTCAAATGCCTGTCACAGAAATTGAGGTGAAGTTTACCATGTTATGTCAGGCTTGTTTCGTCAAGATGATGTGCTTTTACATACAACAACCCGCACAACAACAACAACTTACAGTAGTACTTTATTATATTAGATACTTTAGTATCAGCAATAACAGAGAGCAAAATACATAACAACAATAGTCTAGCAATAGCAAAAACAGAAGTGTCCGCACCGACCACTGTTACCGCAGCATCAAAAACAACTTAAGCACCAGCACCACTAACAATAGTGACAACAGTACAGACGACTAGCGAACGTTCGTCAAGCTCTTAATCTCAGAAAAACGATTTCTGAGCCCGATAGACGGGAATAGAACGCATAACCTTCCGATGACCGGTGAGACGCTCTAAACATTTAGCTACCAAGACTCAGATGGTGAGCTAGGGTGCAGGTTCGTCATATGTACTGCCTTACCGAATGCCACGATATGATGATTATGATGGAAACAGTGGATGCACGACACAAATCTTGTTCATGTGAGAGCTTGGAGTATGTCAAACCACCAGGGAATGTTTGTCGTGCTCTTAACTCAGAAAAACAATTTCTGAGCCCTAGAGATTAGGAACTTGACGAACGTTCGTTGGTCGTCTGACAAATGACAAGCTCCTACATGAACAAGATTTGAATTCAGCATTGAACAACAACTGTACATAACTGATATTATTGACCTTAAGAAAAAACAACAGGAACTTCAACAACGATGTCTTTTATAAAAAAAATCATTAAAACAAAGAGAATGAATGGTTTTTAGTCCCTGGGATTATCCCAACGTTTTCCTTCCGCATACAACATCACTGACAGCATATTTTTGCATTCTGCACTACGTCGAACTTGTAGGGTGATTGAAGACGTTCGTTGATTCTGTAGTCCACTAAGACAACAGAATCTTTTCAGAACCGTTGACGCTTTTTTGAGGTCGAAAAAAATACATAATAATCCAAAGCGACGTCAGTAACCGGTGGTTTCTTGTAAGTTCTAAAATTCCTGGACAGCCTGACCATCGCCGTCAGCGTTATCGCTTGCTTACGTTCAAATTAATCCATTGAGTCGGTTGTAATCAAAATTTTAGCAAATTGAAACAAACATTCTTTCAACTTACAGTTGTTGGGAGATTTTCTTCATCAATTTTGGTGTGGCATTCATAGACAGGTTCGCAAAGCTTTGTCGCCTTTCTGAAGTAGTTCCTTTTCCCGTTATATTTTTGAACACAATTGACAGGTTTACAATTGCGTCTTGGGTCCTGATAGTTTAAAAAGTGTCTTGCCTTAGTTCATTACGAAAGATAACATTATGTAGTACTTACTTCGTGAGCGGCGGTGTTCTATCTGATATTCAAAAGCTCATTAATAATTCACGAGGAAAGCACAAAGGAAAATCATAACCGTGTCGTATCTTTATATGTGATAAAGACACGCTAGTTTTTCTTGCCGAATTTTCTCGGCTTAGAAAACTTTAATTTTCAAACTTTCTTCCCAGATTAGCGTGTTGAGAGGTTCGTTTTTGAAATGATTCAAAAAACTCGAAGTTTTTATTTTATCGGATCTAAAACATTCGGCTGTCGCATTGTGTTTTATATCCGATAAAACACTCCTACTCGTTTTTCAAAAATTACTACTAGCACGAGCAGAAGGCAAGTGACTGCATGTTCGATACAACACCGATGGGAATGTTGTAAGGTACACTGGTGAAACGATGACTTTCAAGTTATTTCAACTAGGAAAAAGTTCAATTTGAGTGTTTTAGAGTTGGAATACAACTGTTATGTTATGTGAGTGTGATACAGTCACCAGTGATTGTACTACATTTACATTCATATATTTTGAATTCCCTCCTTGAATTACTAATGAGTTTTACAAGACTCTGATTGTTCATACCCCAACTCCGACATACAATTACAGATGTCATGAATAGGTCTATACCAATAGTTGACAATTTGTTTGTAAATTTTAATTTGTATTTCAACATTAAGTAGATTTCATCGTGCTGGAAGTACTGACGCACCAGTTTTAGAGTGCATGAGTATAAAAGAGAAGTAAACACAAGTCCAAAAGGGAAACATTGCTGTGAAACAATTGAATAAAATGCAAATGTCATTACTACAATAAGTGCCACTTAACAGATTCAGGAAAAGCTTAAATAATAAAATAATACTGAAAGTAATAATATCCATAAATACAGTATACCAAATCCCAAGTATCGCAGGTTTTGTCTTCGTCAAATTGACCGGTTATTTTTTCTAAACAGATTAAAAACATTTAGGAAATAACGAATTATTAGTAACAGAATAAGAGTAAGTTATTAATCTGACGTACAGCAAGCTCCTGTAATCATTTTCGTTGACTCAACACCAAGGGGTTTCCCAGATTTTCAGTTGCTACATATGTTCACCATATAAAGGTTCGTGCAGAGGATTAAACAAGCGGAACCATTATTGTTTAAATTTATTGCATGTGATTCAAATTAATCGTCCATCAGGTTTTGATGCCAAAGTTAAGATGGGCTATTGCGTACGGAATAAGTAAAACTGTGAAATCTGGACGTATTGATGGTTTGCAACCAATCCCGTGAGATTTAAAAGACAATGAAACAGTGCCCATGTTGGTGCCACTGGCCCGCGAAGGTCGCGGGTTCGAATCCCTGCCGGGCCAAGCAGAGTTTTCTCTACTTGTCCGGTGTGGTTCGTCACTTAGAGTAACATCTAATATCATTATTCTCTATTCGAGTTCATTCTTCTACTTAAGCTATTCTCTTATCTTGTATTACTAGTGATTTTTTGAGAACTTTGTCAGAAATTCTAATATTTTGAAGGTATATGAAGTACAACCATAATCCGCTTCGAAAGCCACCGTTAATCAGCTTTCTGTCATATTTTAGAGAACAGAATAAAAAAAAATGACGATTCATGACATGTTGTAAAAAAGACAAGAAATTCTTAAAGAAAGACTCGTGTTAAAATGAGGATAACTATGGAGGAAGGTCATGGCAGTGATGCCTAATAGGTTTTTAAAAAGATATTATGTTCAAAGGGGATATACTGTTGAATCTGTACTCCATTGAGACATTAAAGATCAGAAAGAATAGTCCATGCATTTAATCACACGGAGTAACTTACTGTATACAGATCCGAGCCATGATGTCTGCTTCACATAAGTTGTATTAAAACGAATAGTATGAGCAATTTTGCGATCTTCATGCCAAAGGTGAAATATACATCGGCCAACTCGGTCCATCGGATACTATTTCAGGATAAACCATACATACATTTATGTATAAAGGTGACGTTACAAATTTTGCGTCAAAATCAAATAGACAACATGACAACGCGATGTTCTTACCAAGTTCGTAAAAATATAAGTAATATTTCCCGTTTTAGAAGAGTCTAATGTCACTGGTATTCCGCCCAGGAGGTCCATCGACTGCCGAAAAATTATCCAAATTAAAACAATAATACTGTGGATAAGGATGAGATTGTCGACAAGAACAAGGTGACGGTGGAAAGAGAAAGTATGAGACGAGGAGGAATGTTGATGCAAGAAAAGGAGAATAAATAAATGGATGATGGTTAGAAAGGAAGGAGAAGGACACATTACAGAAAGGTAAGAAGTTAAGGAGGAAAGGATGGAAAGAAGAAAGGAAGAAAGAAAGGAAGAAAGAAAGGAAGGCATGAAGAAAGGAAAGAATGAAGGGAGAAAGGGAGAAAGGCAGGTAGAAAGGGAGGAAAGAAGTGGAATTGTGAGGAAGGTAGTGATCGAGGAAGGAAAGGAAAGAGTAATAGAAGGAGAAAAAAGGAAACCTGAAAAGCTAGGAAGAAGAAAAAGAGGAAAGGCTAAAGGGGAAAAGAAGAATGGAGCGAATTAGGTATAGATAAGTGAGGCAAAGAGAAAAATACAGAAAGACCGTGGGAGAAAGGGACAAAGAGAAAAGGAGGAGCACATCAATATTAGCAAGAAAATATGAAGATAAGATTAATAGCCACCATTGTAAATAAACAGTTTAACTGATGTGCTGAAATAATCAGAACAGAAATATGTTTTACTATAAACTAACTTTGAGTAAATACCTCACAATCATACTCTGAATTGCTTCTGGGATGAACCCAACAACATTGAATATTTTTTGAGTGGATTTTTACCGTCTTTTTTCCACCGTTGGCTACAGTCATGTCTAAATGATAAAGAATATATGCAATTCATGATGATATAAAGCTATATATGAAAGATATTACAAAATCAAACTGCGTGTAAGACATACACCTTTATAAAATACTTTAATAAAATAGTTATATTTGATTCTTAAGTAAATGTGTCATCTCAACTGAATTAAAGGACCTATGGCGGGGTCCTTGCATTTATTTCTCACTAAATTAGGTGTAAAGTAAACACATACAGAACACCACAGTTATCTCTCCTGGTGTCACTCGTGAATATCCAGACTTCTAAGGAATAAAAGAAAGAATGGGAAAACAATGAACGGCTAGAAAATGAACACTGAAAGAAAAATGTTCAGTGCTTGTTGACATCGTCCACAAATGTATTGATATTTTGAACGACAAATATTCCTATTACAAGTGTTATATATGCAGGGTAAATTTTTAGATAAAACGTTTAAGGTATAACAAATATCCCGTAAATTGTCTCAGTTTCATCAAGAACGGGGCAGGGAAATAAAAAACACCAAAGAACCAACCACAATTGTACTCAGCTTTAGTCAATATATCGTAATGTCTGCTGTCAGTTTTTGTGTTTGGTTTTGCATTTTCAGTTACCTCCACGTAAAAGCTTTCTTTTCCATCGACAGAGGAGATTGAAAACAAAATGGTAAATAACTTTATGATGACAAAGACTCTCATTTCAATGCGGTATAGCGTTGGTTTTAGCCCTAAAACGCTGGTCGATTTCAGAAAAATTCAATTTATACGCCATTTTTATTTTTCAAATTTTTGGCGCCAAAACAAGACCTATTGTCCGGTAACAATGGTATACCCGGAAGTACAAACCCGATATCTTTTCCTACTACGCATGTGCGTTCGATTGACCTTATGCGGGAATAAGAATATATCCAGGAATATTCCAGAATAATTATTTTGAATACACTGGGATTACCATTGTAGTTCAGTTGTACGGATATTCTTCTTTATTCTAACGGAACAGAACGGAATAGGGTCAATCGAACGCACCCTTAGTTGAGTTTGTATTAACAGAATGATATGTTCATTATATGTAATGTATTTGATAATATAGTTAACGAGTCACATATAAATGCAGATATGTTATAACGGGGAAAATGTCTCGACTAGGGCTTCATCTTGTTTTGTTTTCTCTGGCTTATCTCCACCAAAACCAACTTAATAAATAAGTAAATATAATATTGAAATAATCAAAGTAATAATCCCCTACCATTATAAAAAATAGGAGAATATGAAACTTCTCCAGTAAAAAGAATTTTGTCTGGCACGTTTGTATTTTCAGATTTGTCGATTAACATCTGCTTAACCCCGTACAGTTTCAGCGCAACCCAGCAAAACAAAGCTTCCCCTAAGACTCGGGCTATTTTCTGCAACGCAACTCAAGAGCAGAGCCGCCGAGAGAATGTGCGGGGCCCGGGACAACTTTTTTTTCGTGGCCCCTATGACATCATAGGGGCCCTAAGACTACTCCGACATTCAGTCGGAGCATTGCTCAATTCTGGGAGGTCTCTCAAGTTGGGGCCCCTAGTAAGATGGGTGCCTGGAGCAAATTGCTCCCCCTGTCCCCCCTCTCGGCGGCCCTGCTCAAGAGACTTTGTTATTTCGGAGAGTAAGCCCCAGAAAGCCGACAAGTGGTTAACCTATGTATCCATTGCACAAAGCGTTTGCGCAATTGAAGGTAAACAATACAAGCGACCGACGAAGCGTGTTACAGCAAGAGACCACTTACTTTAATTACCCTAAAATATGAATTATGAATTTTGCAGTTTGATACTGATAAAGTCTTAGGAAATTTTTGCTGATCAAACTGTGGAACGCCAAGTACTCAGAAAAACTCTGAGTTCCAGACGGGACTCGAAATCGTAACCTTCTGATGCTAGCCAGACGCTCTAACCATTGAGTCACTAGAACTTTTTTCTAGATAATTGGATCGCCTACGTCTGTAGCCAATGTACAGTGACACCAGATATTTTGACTACCAATAGCTATCTGTGAAGAGGAATTTTTTAATCTATGGTTTAGCGATTTGTCTTTTCAATCCCCGAACCTTAAGTTTGGTAGTTTGCTGTTAATTTGATTTGAGTTTTCTTTTCTTTTTTTGTCTGGATAATTCGGTGGTATGAGAAACTTACGTCAGGTTTTCAAAGATGGTCAATACAAATAACGCAACACTTAGGGATCTTTCTTCATCATTCATTGCAGTGTTGCAATAATACGATTTCCTTTTCCCCGCCTAAGTCATAATCACGGCTTTTGAAAATAAATGTAAATATCGCTAATGATATATAACATAATAAATCTTTTCCTCCAGATCATTCAAAAGTTAACGATCAATGAGCTTCAATTTTAAAAGCACAAACGGAATTTTCGCAAACACCGAATATTCTTAAAATAAAAGCGACTTATTCTGGAAAAGGCATTCAATTCCATGGCCATTTGGCAGTTATGTATCGTTTATGGTGTATTCTTACTGTCCGAAGTAGGGCTCGATAGTTTGAACAAAGAAACTCTCCCAGGAAACGGCAAAAATATTGATATATTTGGAGATCTTGAACAGATTTAAAATCCTGGCATGCTCATAGTCTTTAAATGTTTGCATTTTGTTCCAGTATGGCTGAAAATTAACCGTTTCATTTTCCCACAAATCAATTTCTCAACTTTTGTGCACCATAGTAGGCTACGACAACACAAAGATGTTGCATAACGGTGAGTCAAAGAAACAAATGCACACAAACTCTAGGAGCCACTTGCTCACCCGTCATCAACATTTAGTGAAAAGGGATTCAGTACAGCGACCGCCGAAGGCGCGAGAAATTCAAGAGGGTATGCTCACCTGAGAAATTTTAAAATCAAAAGTCTCCATGAAATACCATTTTTCTGCATATTGGGTAAAGTCTTTTTGTTCTGACATATATCATCAAATGTTTTACGAAATCTCTCCCTATTTCCTCACATTCCGCAGAATCTAAAACTGTTGGCGCCATTAAAAACTGGCGGTGTTACACGAAGCAGTTTTTCATGCAAGTCGGGTTGAGAAAGAAAATCGCGTTCTAAGTTTCACGAATACCTACAGCTTATACCACCCACCACCTCACGCAATTGACGCAAAAATGTATAAATTCCACAAAAAAGGGAATTTTTTCCAATTATTACCTTATAGATTGCGCACATTTTCTATTTATGAAACGATAAAGATAGCTATCTGGAGATGTTTAACTCTTTCTGGCCGGATGTCTCGTATTGACCAGTAAAATTGTCTAGCGTTATTCACAGTAAAAATATAAAAATGGCGCTGCAATGCTCTCTGGGTTGGAAAGGGTTAAATTTTGCAATTTATTAAATATCGTGTGTTTCTAAGATTGATAATTATAACTGTCATTGTGAAGTAAAAGAGTTGCTAATCACTACAACAAAAATAATTCCGGACTTTTACTTAACCGTGGAGCCTTGAGTCATGCAATATTTAAAGTGTTTGAGATATTACCCTCTTGGTTTTCCTGACCTCCAGTCAAGAAATATAAAAAGACTGAGTCCGGTGTGAACATTGACAATCAATTTCTTAGTAAAACTTCTAATGATGTGAATAGTGTTAATTAAAATTGCTTGAGGCACTACCTGGTGACCAAAATCAATTAGTCTTACTGCGAAATCAGTTACAAATTTGTTCAACGATTTCTCCTTTCAATGAGAAACATGGACTTCCTATTTTGAGGTTCAAAAAAGCGAAAAGAAAAGATTAAAAAGATAGAAACGCTATCGAGAAGGACTTAGGTGAAAAGGAGGAGTTGGATATGGAAAATGACAATCACAGACAGGCTAGTTTAGCCTGTAGTCAGTGAGATAGAACCAAGTTCTGAGTAGTAAAATATTCGTAGTATATTTTATGTTCTTTGTTGTACGTTGTTGCACTTCTCTGGGCCGTACAGAATGTTACCATTGTTATGGCACTGTTTGTTTGATTAGTGAAAGTTTGGCAGGAGTGTAGTGTCCAGGCCGTTCATATTACTATTCATCTGATTGATGTGAACTGTGAAAAAAAGCTTAGGAAATGTAATTAGGCAAACATATTTACAATGTCTTTTTGCCATTTTAGCTTGTTTCGTTTCGTACCTGAATTTTATGACTTTGCTCTCGGCTCACATCAGATTATTTTACTCATCGAGGAGAGACACGTCGGGCAGGAAACAAATCAACTAAAAGATATCAAATACCTTGCGTATCCTAGATTCAGGACCGACAACAAAAACTCCAGGAAATATTATTTTAAAGTGGTGAAAAACCTGTCTTTGGGGCTATCACAGGAAGGTTCTCATATCATACACTTCCTTAAAGTCAAACAGCACAAAAGCAATCAATCGTGAACGAGAATTGGTTGTAACGGGATCAATGATTGAATTCTTGAACGGTTATTTACCCCAGGAAGTGAGAGACCCCCCGCCAACTATCCCTATCGCTGAATGAGCCCCTAGCATTAATTGAGCCGCTGCGATGAAGTGTAGTTATTGCCGGTCTACTCAGACATTAACCAAATCCTGACCTAAAACTCTCAGCTGTACTCTAATCAGTTACTAGTAACTCGGGTAAAGGGACGCAATTTTATTTAATTCAGGTTGGTTTGTGGGAATTGCAAAACGTTTCCAGGAGGTTGTGAAAATTTATATTAGGAAGTTTAACCAGGTTTCTTGTAAATCATTCTTTTAAATAACTTTTGAACTATCTTGATATAAATTAATTTTTAATGTATTTTTCCGTATGTAAATATTTTTCAATATTCTTTGAGATGCGCTGGGAGGCATTACTATTAAAGTTGAAATAACGTTAAAGTCATTTCAGTGTTTTATTTTACTCATTGCCATGACCACAGTAAACAGAAGAAAACTTAAAGTTCATTAATATTTGAGAAGCAACTACCAACGCCTGTCATTGGTGGAAGAACTTAAAACTGCATCAGGGAAAAAAAATGTTTTAGACATAGCAGCAATAGACTTTTCAAAGACTTAATTCGATACCAGAGCATATACATAAAATAAAACAAACTCCTAGCAGTATTCTCCCGGTATTTTGTGTGCGAAAATGATCTAAGATGGATTTAGTTTATTTTGGATTAACTTGTCCCATAAATAAAAAAAATTTAGCCATCGCGACTTTATCTGCATAGACAGTTGACTATTCTTATCGAAAAATATTTGTGAATCTACCGCATAAAGCTCAAAGAAGTTGTTATTGGCCCAATGCAAAAATGGCCGCCAATGTAATATTCTTTTTGTGTGTTTAAGTTAGCCTAACTAGCCTCGTTCTTGCGTGAAAAGTCTTTGAATTATCAACACAAGAACGAGGCCAGTTAGGCTAATTAAAATACACATAAACGAATATTAAATTGGCGACCATTTTTGCATTGCGTCTATAGGGTGGTAAAAGTCAGTTGATCACTCGAGGTGTAAATTTTAAATATTTAATACCTTTCCAGCACAATGTATTACGGAATTCTAAAACGACTGATGATCTCATGATATCTTAGAAACCGGATGACTTGAGCCCACGGTCTGGGTTCGGGACTCTCAATCACCAATACGGAACTCCCGCATTGATAAAACCATTTAACGTGTGTCCTTCGTACTGTTATTTGATCCAATCTCCCGTGACCTGGTATCGGACTTTGTGATGAAGTAATTAACACACTTAACTCTCAGCCGGGAGACCTGGGTTCCACTCACTGCCCAAGTCTTAAGATAATCCACCAAACACAAAACACGATCCTTTACAAAACTAAAGTAGTTAAAATAACACTGAGAAACTGTTTGATATGTCAATTAATAGTGGGAGGCTTCCATGCTGGTGTTGCTAGTTTCGTGTTGTTATATAGTTAGTTCGTAATGTCCATATATGGAGTGTAGTAAGTTATGTAAACAGTATGAAATAAATTTGATTTGTGTAAGACTTTCGCGTCCTCCACACATCCTAGTGCTACATAAGAGAACTTCTTGGGATAAGACCAATATTCAGTGAGTAGCTTCCTTAAAGGTTATAACTACTAAGTACTTTTAATACTCTCGCTAACGGCCGATCAATTTAGCCGTCAACGAAAGAGCTAATGTTCCGAATCAAGCATTTTATGCCACACAGCATCCATCTGCATAGGAAATTTCTGTATTTGAGCCAGGCCCGCAGCTAACATCAAATGTTAGGTGAGGCAAAAATTTATCTAAGGGGGTTCATAGCCTCCCTTAGATAAATTAAGGGTCACAAATTTATTTTAGGGGGTTCAGGCCGCCACTTGACTACGGCTCTGATTTAAGGTTTATATCAAGTCCAACTAAAGAGGCGCGAAATGAACAGCTAAAAGTCCTTTGAGAACTTTACGATGAAGTTTAAATTCATTAAAACCGACCAACTAATGCATGAAAGATTTACTTTTTGTAAGAATACTGTCACATCTCTCCTCCACGTTGGTTTATATCCTATTCCATCTGATAGCATTTACTAAGTACTGTCCCCCCGCTTTTCGGCAAGGGCTTTCGTGCAAATCACCCAGAAGTTATAAATTCAATTTTATTTTTATGATGTATCTCGATATCTTTGCGCAATATGCACACAATTGGAGGTATTTATAGATGCATCTGTGAAAGAAGCTGATTGTTGTGGGTCAAAGGTTGAATTTACAAAGAACATGCGGTAATTAATGGTTGTTAATGTTAAAGGTGGGCTGGCTTGTTGAATCAAGATTTTGGCATGGTTACGGAACATTACTAGTACGCACTTGAGAATAGGAAACAATTCTAAGGACTAGTTGTAATTATCTTTAACAAAGCTCTGAGAAAGGTTTTAGCAAAACCTGAATTGTGTTTTAAAGACAGGGCTTAGATAAATAGCTGCATTAAATGACAATTAGCCTTGTGGTGGATAAGTAACTTCGCTTGATTTTGGCAAACTACATTAATCGAGGAAATACAAAATAATATAAAGAAAAACATGGAACTTAGAACTGGTGCTAAGCGCTTCAAGTCCTCCAAATCACCAGCAACTGTTTTTCTTCATGCACCTTGGGACATTTCGCTCTTTTTCCCCACTCAAAATGCTTGCTCTGTAGGCTGGCAAATACTGACCCATACCGTATAAGATATTATACCTATTATATTATATATACCGTATAAAATATTCCCGTACCCCTAGTGTTGTTCATCCGAGAAATGCTGTATCGTCGGTATTGTGTCATAGTGTAAAAAAGCATTTACACAAATCACGTGTACTAAATTACATAGTGTAAAGATATATATAATTTGCCAAGATATAACTTCGCCAAAAGATCTAGAATCGGTCCCAATACAAAACGGCAGTTTTTAAGTATCCCCAATTATTCCTTGGACTGTAGGATCATTTGATATTTTTTATTAACTAAATTGAAAGGATAAAAAATTTACTAAACACAAAAAGGTTTGCAGCCTAGTGATAAGAAAATAAACAAAACTTTTTAAGAGTCCAAAGACAAAATACTTCGAAACAATACAAATATATAGGCTGCGTAGGCAGTATGTAAACACCAAATAACAAGTAAAAATTGAAATGAAGGTAAAACTGGCAAATAACGAGAAAAGAAAGTGACGTTTCGATTGACACCCCTTGATCAGAGTATGTAATGAAAATCAGTCTTTGATTGCGGTGGAGTAGCTTGCGGGTAGGAAGTAGCCGGAATTCAAACAGAAAATGATCGTTATTGAGTTGTTCATACGAGAAATCAAAACCAATTCCTGTTTTCAGTTTTCTAGCTTGAAAAGTTCTTGAAATAACAAGACCACTTTACTTAACTCCTTTTACGCGGGGTCAGATCCCTATGATTTTTTACCCTGGCCAATGCCAGGGGATCAAGGGGAAACAACTGGTCGGAAAAGAATAAAGCCTTAATCAAACGATAACGCAAGTCACCGCAACGTCCAAAACCTTCCCACGCTTCAGTTCAATATGGTCAGTGGTCAAAGTTTATCTAGCAGCTAACCCTTTTCGTTGTTTCTCTCTATGAAGCGTTTCTCTCCGTGAGTTGTTATGATATTTCTCCCGATTAGCTTTGCGGCAAACGCTTGACTTTTCCAAAAACAATAGATTGGACGTTCATTAAAACGAAAGCGTGGAGAGCGAAATTAATCAATTTTTGTTCCAGTAAGTTAGTTGCAAGTAAAGTACACAAAAACTAACTTGGTAGAACAAAAATGTCATTCCACGTCAAGTTTAACCCTTTACTGGCCACTGCTGATATTTGGCAACAAATTAATTTTACTCTGGCTCGTGCCAGACGATTCTGCTCGTCAAGGGGAGACCTCCTGGAAACCCGAACAACAAAGGGTTAATGCCACAACAATGTGAGACTATTTGAGGAAGGTTTTACAAGATGATGTATCATTTTATTTTCATACACATTAACAACATCGTTTCCGTGCGTTCTGTTCTGTACATTTAACCATTAAATTTTACTTGGATCTTACCCTTGAAGTATGCCTTCATGTTAAGAGGTTACTTGACAGGGGGTGTCTGGGATTGGGCAGAGGTGGGTACTTGCTCCTGATCGCCAAATAAGGACGCGCCAAATTGTGACGGTGTAAATCTCTTTTATATTAATATTTTTAAAAATATAAAAATATCGCAAAGGCCATTACAATTTTATCCTCCCTCAATATTTTAATCCCATCATTAGCTTGATTATTGTGATTTTTCAAGTGAATAATAGGAGAGGCGAGAAGTCACCATCGAGTTTCCTTTGGGCGCCGAAAGTGTTCACAACCCCACTGTATATAACTGGTCTATGAATTGGCATATGAATTTTTTTCAGAAATTATAGAGATCTCAGTGACTTCACACGCCACTAAACTGCGAGATGTCAATAAAAATATGTTTTCCCACGGAAGCTTCCAAATTTCGCTTCAAATTTAGTCCCGCACTGCGTCGGACGGGTAAATCAGAAGTCTAGATCTGACGTCTCATCCAGGTATAAAGTTTTTTCAGTGGTTGGTTATTACAATTATATAAGAGAACATGAAACGTCGCCCACGAAGGCAGCCTAAAATGTATGTAAAAAGAGTGCTTATATTAACCGCAAATCCATGGTTTCACCTTAAAAAGTAAACGAGCTATAACATTTACCTTCGCGACTATTTATTAATTTCTCTCAAATACACGGTAAATAATTAAGCATGAGGTAAATATTCGAATTTGTTTATCGTTTGAACTCCTTTAGCCATATTCATCTGGTTTATTTATAACACCAAATGCTTCTTTGTGTTTTTATTTTGAAGGCGAAATGTAAAAATTCGAAAACTAGTAAATACGACGTTTGAAAACGATAGCTTCATTCCTTGGTACCAGATGAACCACAAACCATTGTTTTTTTGTGTTTATTATATTTGACTTTCACTAACCTTGCCTTAGTTTGGGCTAGCTTCCAACGCTACATAGCTTTTACAGTCTTATCTAAGTCACAGCATAATTCATGAAGGTTAAGAGAGTATATTTTAGCTGCAGAATAATTTCTTGGCCAACAAAATACCTTTTTTACGACTGGCCTCGGCTAGTTTTAACACCTGTATCACTTGGATGTTTAACAATTAGCCTTTTAAGGTAAGATAACTATCACCGAAGTTGAAGCGACGCATTTTTTCAACGTCTCGAATGAAATAAAATTACTTCTAACACGGTAAAACGGCTGGATATCTTATGGCGTTCTTTGCACTACTCTAGCAGCTGTTCACAGCTTATTTACGAGTATCCATGGTTTATTTTAGCATCAAGTACTTTTCTGACTTAATATTGGTCTTATTATATCATTATCAGCGGAATTTAAGTCATCAGGGTTCAACGCCGGTGAACTACCAGAATAAACGCATTAGTGTGTTTGTTTAATGACATACTCAGCTATTTCACAGGATTCTCTCAGTTGTTTGTTGATTTTCTTTAATTATTTTATCAACGAGAGTGATCACAGCTATAACAAGAGTACATGAAACTAATCGCGGCAAGTGCCAAGTTGTTTTTAAGCAACTGTGGCGATCTTATGAAGGCCAGATGAACGGTCGCCAATCAGATATCTCCAAACTGTGATAAGAAAAACACGTTTGTACACGTGGTGTGCAGACTGCAGGTGGCAAATAGATCAAAACATATTGCTAAAAATAACAAACCGTTCCAAGTAATTTCCTCTGAAAAACAACAACTCTGAGAAAACGGAGCCATCTACGTGAACCCTGTAAATGAATTAATGCGGAGTTGGTTTAAATTAACCAAAAACAAACTATCCACGTCATTTCTCGATTATTCGACACAACTTAAAACAATGGGGTTTTTTTTGAAATAGCTAAAAGAACCAGCTGAGCAGCTAGCCAATTTGTTGGCAATAATTTACTTCAACAACCGACCAAACAGTGGTCAGCGCTTATCATATAGTCATTGAACGACAGATCCCTAAAAATTTACCATAAAATATTAAGACTAACGCTACATCGCACCAGAGGTTGATCACCTGCCCAGATGCTTGCTCGAAACAATCCAACTTTGTTTCCTCAAAGACAAAAGAAACTTTATTCCTTATTCGTAATTAGAAACATCTAACTGGTATTTTAAGAACGAAAATTACCTCTACCCGGTAACCACCACGCTCTAATTTCACCGCACTTTTTAAAGCTTAAAATGTCGTTCACAATAGCTTGTTTAACAAAGGTTGCTTGACATCTCAATGTCTTCTAATTGATCTATTTTAAGAACGAACAGCGAGTCAAAATTGTAAAATATGGAACTGGGAAGATTCCAGAAAGTAAAATCAATATATGGCTCTAGTTTAACATTGTTCACTACGAGTTTAGCAATTCTTAGTTCAATGTTAGAATAAAGGAATGAAAACAATTAACAGCTGAACTATGTACGTTTTACATTTGAAAATCGGTGTCAATACTTTCAGGGAAAAAGGCAAGTAAATTCGCAAAAACATATATGCGTATTTGTGTGAAACATCAGTTGATGGTTTACATAGATAGATATATATTGTCCTGGAATCAAATTTTTCAAGATTATTTATACATATATATACATATACATGTTTGTAGAAATAGCTTCATCAAAACGAATTTTGTAAAAGAACTTTGTTTCTGGAATGAAACCTATTTTTCAAGATATACATTTATATACACATACCCAATAGGAAAAATCACGGCTGGAAAAATATTGAGCTACGTCCTGAACCATTCTGATATTTGTACGACTAATAAATATCTACATCGCAATTGTAGATTCATTGAAAAGTTATTTTCAGACGTGAGACAAAGTTCCCGAATGCTCGCGGCGATCATGATCGCCTCGAGCGAAACTCTTAGTAACCGTTTTAGCTGGTTTGATCCATTTTTATCTTTCGTTAATAATATATACCTTCCTTGTGTTCTTTCACTAGGGCACAATAATAAAATAAAAAATTATGTGTATATTTTTAAACATCGGAGGTCGAAGGTTTGCTGTTATCATAAATATATCTGTCTTAGTGAACAATTTCCAAAAGTAGCCAGGTGAATAATCAGAAATAGTTTTACGCTACTCTGGTCTGAAAAGTCTTTGAACGTGGCTTACAAAACTACCGTTTATGACCCAACGTTTCGACACAGCTGTCAATATATATATATATACATATACATATATAAATAAAACTTCAAAAAATCGGTTTCATCTTTATTCAAAAAATATATATTTTGGGGTACAGTCCCTTCTTTACATATATATATATATATATATGTGTGTGTGTGTGTGTGTGTGTGTGTGTGTGTGTGCATATATATA
>JBAHVQ010180483.1:0-16467 GCA_036872915.1 Nanipora kamurai
TTATAATTTCATCCAACATGGCGAAAATATCTTTGTCCTTTGAATCTCGAGGGATTGGTTGCACATCACCTATATATTGCACTATATATGAGCAAACTCAATCTACAGAGTGTTGGAATTTCGAAGACGCGTCTACATTGAGATGCAAATTCAACGGAATTAATTGCAGTATGTCAGCTGCTACGCTATGCATGGTTAATTAGACTAACGCGGTTAGATCTTGATAGAGAATTTGAACTTTACAGAAGATCATTATAATAGAGGAGTGCTGGAGTTGCATTTGATTTGAGGATAGACATCGATCTTTGCTGCCTCAAATCGAGGAAACATAAACCTTAACGGTAAACACGCCAAACTTTGCGTTTTTCCTTCCCTACCCTGTTATAAGTTGACAGAAGAATTGTGCTAACCAAAGTTTTCGAGCATTATAAAGGCATTATAAAACCTGGATGTAGTTCTGTTGCCATAATTTTGAAAACGAAAGCTTAAATAGAACGTTGGCGAATCGACCAATGACGTTGGCGAACTGATAAGGAAAACGCTGGCGAATCGACTGGAGACGTTGGCGAATTGGACGTTGGCGAAACGACTCGCTGACGAAACGACCACAAAACCTTGTCTCCCTTCCCACATTTGCTAGGAACTGACTCTGACTGCTGGTGGTCTTGTGCCTTTAGTCAATATTATTCACAGAGGGGGGGGGCAGTGGGTAGAAAACCGACCTCTTTATGTAGTAGTTATCTGCCTGACTGGTCTTGAAGGATCGCAAACCGGATATGGTAAGTACGTGTATATGAAAAAATTGGAGGAAGTTCATGGAGATTGTGTTCGAGATATCGCGGCTATTTCAATGACTATGCCGTTAACAATTTAGTTTCTGCTTTGAACTAATGTTCAGCAATCAAGTATCCCGTCTGCGCGGATAAAACGCCAATACGGCGCCTTTGGTGGCGTATAGTTCAATGCTCAGTGAAAATTTGATGCTGGATAATGTGACGATCAAACACAGAAAATTAAGTGGTTACTAGAATTTTATTGAAACAAAGAAACAAAGTATGGTGCTTCCAGAAACACGCAGTGCTGACTGAGTGACAGGTGAACAATAAAGGTTAAGTTTCGAGTATTGTTCACCTTTCATAAATATTATCTGGTGGTTCGTAAAAAACTGTCCTGTACTTCAAGAAGAAAGAGCCATTTGTAATTGACATCGTCGTAGCTTCTTGACAAACGACGCCAAATTTCTTTTCTTTTTTGTAAACTTAGTGTTTACAAAATTCATTCAGAACTCTCACTTAGCAACAATAATGAGGGACGACTAGAGTTAATTGCCCTTCACACAGCATTGACAAAGGTAATATTCCCTCGTCATCATCATTGGGACGCTAATAGCCAGTTGGTTTTCTGCTACAGAAGGTTCCGAAATGACACACGGGTAGCTAATCGATAAAATTACTTTTTAACACATGAATTTCCAACATTTGTGGAATGATAATTTTGTTATTGCATGCCACAAGCAACTAGTAATGGTCCGTTATGATACGTTAAACAGTATACACCTATTTGCTTTGTCAGTGATCGTGTACCTATGCAAATAGTAGCCTACGAAGCAGGCGCTGCGGGTGAAGGCGGTGGCAAAGCGTTGATAGAGTTCATGCAACTATCACCCCACTATTGTGATATATGCTTGCGTACCGTACGCAAATTTCTCATTGGCTAAGAAAAACATGTCAGTAAACTTGTTTTGAGGTATTGATTAACTAAGCTTGCCCAATCTGTCGCGAATGCATGCAAACGTAAATGTGATAAACGTCGTGACCGGAGAGACGGAGAGTGTATCGGCGATATTGAATAAACTAACTCAACAACTTTTAGGAAGCTCTACCCAAAACTTTGCTTTGAAGTATGACCAGAGAATGGTCATAACTAGCGTAAAGTCATCAAATTTTTGCAGGAATACATGGTTAGCTCTTGTATTCTAGGAAGTAGAGGATTACATACAGGGGAGTAAGGGTTCCGAATTCATAGTTATGATTTCAGTAATATAAACCAAATCAAGCTCTCAGTTGGTTCCTGACTTAGTTGCTCGATTAGTGGGTTGTCAAATTGTACTAGATTGCAAGCAACGTAATAGAATTCTTAGTTACTACTTCTCCCTGATCTTGCATAGAACAATATTAATCTTAAATTTTGTAATTTATTGTTGCTTTTCTTTTTTTGCAGATTGGTAGAAGAAGCGGACCTTGAGGTCGCAAAAGACACATTTGGTAAGTACGTGTAATTTGGTTTTGCATTCATTTCTTGAAAACTCGCGGGTTTTCGTTGTTTTGACTACTTTTACTTACTGAATGTGCAGTGTTTGGATTCTATTTCAAAATCTCCCTAAGGATTAAGTATTCTGAAATAGAATCGGAACACTGTACATCCATCCTCGTGGATTGCGTTAAGCTGGATAAAAACTCGCCTCCAATCCCTGTGGAATCGATAGTTCAATGGGTACACCGGCAGACCGGTATCCCAAGCTACGAGTTCAAATCCCGCTCGAGTCAACTTTTTCAGTTGACTGAAGCAGCGTGAGAAATCGAAATTGCGCATGCTTCTCAAGCTTGTTAACTCAGAAAAGTTATCTGAGCCCCTGACGGGAATCGAACCCGTAACCTTCTGATCGCCGTTGAGATGTTCTAACCATTGAGCTACATGGACTCAGACGGAAGAGCGAAGGTTACGATTTGTTCTGGTTCGTAGTTGACATGTGTACTGCTAACTGTAGTCTCGACAAGTCATGTAGTAACCTTCGCTCTTCCATCTGAATCCATGTAGCTCAATGGTTAGAGCATCCCAATGACGACCAGAAGGTTACAAATTCGATTCACGTCAGGGGCTCAAATAACTTTTCTGAGTTAACAAGCTTGAGGAGCATGCACAATTTCAATCTATATACACCAAGCTACCACATGCCGCACAAAGTCGGTCAATGTAGATAATTTACTGTTAATTGCTGAACACAACGTCGGTTCATGTGGGAGCTTGGTATGTATCAGACGACCAACGAACGTTCATCAAAAGGTTTGAGAAACTGTCGGAACATAAGAGTGATTAAACTGACGTTTCGAGCGAAGGCCATTCGTCGGAGTAAAATGGAAGAAAAATAAGTGGTCTTTTTATATTGAGAAGGAATCATTCTCAATATAAAATCACCACTTATTTTTTTTTCATTTTAGGTTTCACTCCGACGAATGGCCTTCGCTTGAAACGTCAGTTTAATCATTCTTATGTTCCGGCAGTTTCTCAAACCTTTTGACTATCTACATAGCCGTTCAGTACTGCCGACGCAGCACTCTAATTTTGGTTTCCTCAAGAACATGACAAATTTATGTCATCCAACATGGCGACCTAAAAGGAAACTCGCTTTTACCTCACTAAACATTGACTGTTCGAGACAAAATTGATATGAACAACATTAAAATGCCTTCTTACTTGTTTCTGGTGCTTAAAATGCAAAATCCATATTTGATAGGGTGTTTATTTATAGCTGGTCACGTGACCACCTATAACTTTGGTCTATTTCTAAAAAAAGCCAATGAAAGTGTTGAAGACTAAAGCTCCAGAACTTTACTTAAATCATCACTCTGTATGCGTTTTTTAGTTTTACAAATCCATTTATGCAATTTAAAGACAGTTGAGGTCACGTGACTTCTTAATGAAAGTCGCTTGTCACGTGCCTCCGAAAGATGGTCTCTGGAATTTGACGATATTCAGAGGCGCGTCAATGATTATTATTATGATAAGGAACTGGAACATCACGTGGCCGGAAATAGGCAATTTACATATGAACCTCGAGGTGAATAGTTGGCGGTGAGATCAAATTATTGTAGATACTTGTTCACCGTAGTGAAACTATATAGTACGGTGTAGGAAAACTATACTGTGCGTTATGGTCAAAATGTGAAATTGTATTGAATGTGGTGGGAGTTTGCGCAACCGCTCAGGGAAATATCGCTTCAATTTTGTTTCATATTTATAGGTGGTCTTTCCAGCGAGGGAGAAAACAAAAGTATAGATTCCTTCAATCCCACAAATAAAGAAGAATTTAATGAATTAGCGAAATTGATAGTAGAAAAATTGTCTCGATATGAGGTTAGTTGTCAAACGAACACTAGCTGAATCGTAATCAGTGCAACTTTCTGGTTGATAAAAATCAATGTTTTGTATGGAGGTTGTTTGCGTTTTTTAAAATTGTTTTTGCTTTTACGGGGGATGTTTATCATGGCACTCCGTACCAATCGTAGCCATTTTGACACGTATACAATGCAAACCGTAATTTTGATGGTGGTTTATGACAAGATTGTTTTTTTTTTTTGTAGACGTCTATAGAATATCCTGGATTTCTGGAAACCTTAATTAGAGATTTAGCTACTGGAAGTAAGAATCGTGACTTGTTATTAACAGGGGGGTTTACCCCTAGTTTTGTTTAAAAAAAGATAAAAGAAAAACCCCGATTAAATGTTAGACCGAATTCTGGCGACGGTTTTATTAGACGACTAGTGAACGTTCGTCAAGCTCGTTTTCTCAGAAAAACGATTTCTGAGCGCTAGACGGGAATCGAACGCGCAACTTCCTGATGACCGGTGAGACGCTCTGGCTAGGTCGATTCCCGTCTAGGGCCCAGAAATCGTTTTTCTGAGATAACTAGCTTGACGAATGTTCACTAGTCGGCGTCTGACATTTCCCAAGCTCCCACATGAACCAACTTTGTGTTCAGCATTAAGAACAGTTTTATTCTAAACCGTGTTAAACTGTATATTTTCTGAAATTTGAAAATGATTTTTTTCCTTGACCTCTTTACTGCAATTCTCCTTATAACCAGTGTTGTCCTAAGCTACATAGAAAATTTCAGTGACATCTGCCGAAAATTCACAAAGTTATGGCCTGTTTTCTACTGGTGGAATGGTGGGAATCAATTCCGAAAAAATCTAGTTCTCTAGAATTTTTTTTAGAAATTGCTGATTTCGGAAAGTTAGAAAATTTGGCGAAATTTTTTTTCTTTGAAGTAGTAGGCGCTGCCATTAATCGGCCTGATAAAACGTAATGTATAAGTATACCTGAAAGACTTCCCTTGAGGAATTTTCCATGGGAATTGGTAACTAAATTAGTCGCGCATGCATTGATTGTGATCTTTGGAAGCTGTTATTCGACAAAACTGTCCGTACCTATGCGAATATTAATTTTTTAGGGCGTTTGCTCGATAAACTTATTTGAAAATTAATAACAAAGCTGGCAAAGCACGTGGAACAACATATCTAGTTTTCAAAATTTTTCATTCAACAGGATCTTTTGAAACCCCACAAAGTTATTGTCAAAAATCTGTCTTAAAAACCTGCCGAAAGAATGCGCTGTTATCTGTCAAGATATCAATTTCCAGATGAAATCCTCGAAGAAAACCGTAATGAGTCCAGTTAGGTACACACCAAACTGAGCTTAAAATTATTTTGAAGATATAACGCCGGTACTAATAGACGACTTTTCTAATGCCAAGTTCCTGGTGAATTACGGGTAGATCCAGTCCCCAGAGGGGGCAAGCGGACAAAATTACAATTTCAAATTACGCGCCAAAGCTGTCCGTTTGCTTCTTGAAGGGACTAGAATTGGGATTAGCAAAGTGGTCTGTTGCAGTATGTGAAAATAACCTGCAGGAAGCAAGACGTCGACCAGAGTTCTATCCCTTGACAATTCCCCTCATGATTATATACTCTCTATATATTTTTGTGTGTGGAAGTAAAATTAACTCAGCATGTTATTCTGATTCAATGTAGTTGATGCTGACGAGGTGAAGAAACTTGGGAGTGTGTTGAATGTCTTAGCTTCAGAAAAACTAAAAGCTCAAAAGGTAGGCTATAATTTAATGTAAAATTCTTTCCTCCACCTCGAGTTAGATTTAACCACCACATCAAGTTTGTTGATAGTTTTCCTCTTGACAGAAAACAGATAACATTGTACTGTTCACGGTTTACAATTTATGTGATATTGCATATCGTAGCTGATACAACTAGTGTATGTTGAATTCCATTGAAAGATACGAAACTACCAGCCTTTCAATGGTGCTAATGTACTGCATTGTCGCCATCGTTTGAAGGGCGTATTTACACTGTCACGGCAAAAATTATAAACATCGGCATAAAACTTTAAACGGCAGTAAAAAGCTTTAACAACGCAACAATAAGAACTTCAATTACGCCAAAAACTTTTAATCCATGGCAAAAAATTGACAGTCGACGCGTCAAAAAATCCCCCACTTTTCTCCACCAGTACTTACCCAGGATAAAAACTTCCATTGCTGCGTCCTTGAGGTATAGTAAAAATACCACGATCGGACATTCGGTTTTGCATTCCTCCTGTCAGATTCAAATCTGAAACCAGAGGTGCTACTTGACCAAAAAAACGAAAGATAACAAAATGTCCAGTTGCACATACTATTCACGTATCAATTCCACGAAAGTCTGTAGATGTGAGCTTCCGATAAAATCCTTTCGAGTGTACGGAATGTTTAGTTTCGTGAAAGAAAATTGCTCTAGCGAAGTAAATAATAGGCCTGCAACGTTCCGACGTCTTGTCTTGTGGACGATATGAAAATAGGATGCTGCGTTGACTGAACAAAACAGCGCAGAAAGTTAAAAGGTTGGTGGACTGCCGAACTTGTTGAAAAATTGTAACGTTTTGAGCTAAGGCCTTTGGTCAGAGAGTGAAACATGTTCGAAAACAGGAATGGCAGCTAGACTGGTTTTTGTACTAAAAGGAGTCCAATGACAAGAATTAACCAGTAAAGTACGAGAAGTAAAAACAAACTAATCAAGGACAAAGGAACGACAAGGAAGTCACTATTTTTAACGACGATCAGGCAACCAGTACTGGGAGAAACCACCAGAGACCTCGGAGAATAAACGGACAGTTGGTTTTCTGATCGACTGTAAAAAGGAAACAAATGACTTCTCATGTCACAACGCAGACGATGACAAAAGTTCTTGAGATAAGGCATAGGCCTTTGACACTTGAAGTATGTCAAATGGTAACTGCGTTTATCGCACTTGAAAATTTATTCTCTATCGATAACTGAACTTTTCGAGTTTTAACTTTTCAACAATACTGGGTAGTTTTAGTCTAAAAAGACTGGAATCGGTGTTAATTAATTAGCTTTCACGTTTTTTTAAATTACAAAATGTTACTCCATATGGGTGATTAGTACAATTATGCCGGTACCCGCGACGACGCTAATTCACTCCAGTGAATAGACAAAACCTTAATTATTAGGTATTTTCGTAAGTATTAGCAGCATAGTTGTACATTATAATTAAATGAAGAGGAGCGTGATCTATTTACAATTAGAATTTACTTACTTCATAATCTACAATATTTATATACTAAACAGTAAAGCCTATCACATATACAAATCGCCTTTACCAAAGGACTATTTTTAAATCTATCTGCTGTAAATGTAAAATTATAAATTAGATTGGGCTTTACAGGGCAAACAGAAGCCTGGAAACTTTGAGAAATTGTCCAAATCTTAGAATAGATAGAAGTGCCAAGCACAAACAGTGAATAAAGACATGATTAAGTAAAAATTAGTGTTAAGTCGACTAATATTTCGTCGCGTCACGCAACATAATCAGGGAAAAGATGAAATGACAGATTACAATGAATAAATAAATAAATAGTTTTCTGGTATTATATTACAGGATGTTGAGAAGACAGACACATGTTAGGAGAATTAAAGCAGAGGAAGAGGAACTGAGCTAATATTGGCATTTAAGGAAGGTTTAAGCTTAGAAATTAAAAGGCGATTAAATTAGAAGAAGTTAAAAGTCAAAATCTTCTGGAAATTAGAACGAGTTGGTGAAGAAAGTGGCGAAAACCACGAAAAACTAGTTTCTCAGTTTTGGTTAACCTTCCTTAAAACTGCCAGTTTTTTATATTTCTGAGGTATCACACAGCTGCCTTACTTCCTTGCAGGGGGCAGAGGGGAAACGAATCTGTCGGAATCTTGGTAATTCATATCGATGTAATTCATCTCTCATTAGGGTACAAAAGGAAAAAAGAAAGCCAAAAAAGCGGTACTAGGAGGCGGTGCCAAAGGGACGAAGGGTGTTGACTTAGAGGACTATTCCACGTATGGAGATGAATATGATGATTTCATGTAGGGAGAAATGAACGTATATGGAGAGAGGCAAGTAAACTGCTAACACTGAGAGAAATGGTTGCCACCAAGGTACTATTCATCTTAGAACACAATAAGCCAATTCATACGAGAGCTGTGAAAGACCAATGGATTACGCTTTGTGATGGCTATGACAATCTTATCAGTGGTGAATGACAACTTCATTGACTGGTTGTACGAAATCAACCTAATTGGTGTACTGATATTTATACTTGTAAAATGTATTGCAATATCTACCACGTCGTTGTTGGGCACCACCTAAGCCATTGTTTTTGAAAGAAAGTATCCGAAAGAGTTTTTAGTACTTCACGCGAAATGTTTTTTTCCTTTTGGAATGGCCATGCTGCTATGTATGTTTTCTGAAGAGGTTTTATGTATTCCCTTCCTATGTTTTCAAACAATGAGGGATTGAATTAATTTATTAAATATTGCTCGTAGATAGTGTCTTGAAGTATCAAGAGACAATGCTAAACTCAAGAAATAGAACCTTCGTGTTATTTCCTCCTCATTGGTGAAAACTGAACATCACATTGTGATTTGTACGACTGCAAGAATAGAAGTGAGTGTTCTTTCGGTAAAGGTTGTTAATGCGAGGTGATTTTTCTCTCGTGCGATAATGCAACGAAAGCACAAAAATCCCGCACCACGTACTACCGCCTGCTTAAAGTGAGGAAGTTTGCAATTTTCACATAATAACCGTGATAATTTTACGAGTCATAGTAGTTGACAAGTATTCGTTTAGCAATTGAGCAGTTTTGGTTCCAAGATTGTCGCATACGAGTAAAGTTGCATTATGTTAATCAACCTTCACCGTGCAGTTAAACATTGTACGTGACGTATTGTAAGACCTACATGTAATTCAACTAAATGAAATAAATGATGCTACTACTTCTTTAAACTCAGTAGTGGCGTTTTGTGTACATTTCTTTGGAAGCCGCAGTACGGTTTGGCAAAATATCTGTCCGAAAAACGATCCGTACAAGTGACGAGAGCTTTCTTCGTGTTCTTGTTAATTATATGAACAGCGTTTCTTAACTTTTTGGTCGTGACCAAAATTTTAGCCCACCACTCTGACAGACAGTCTGCAAATTCGCTAGAAATCCTGGCCGGTTTTCTCACGATGCTGCAAAGGTAATCCAAGATGGCCGCGCTTTTATTCATGCATTCACTGCCTTACCCCGAGTCCTCTTGTGTGAGCCGAGGGAACTAGCTATTTGGAGTTACGGTCAGATTAATGTTACAAGAATTAAGCTTGCAGAGTAGCAATTCTTGCTTTCGCTCGAAACGTCAGTTTAAGCATTTTTAAGTTCCAGCAGTTTCCCAAACCTTTTGACTGTGTCCAGAAACAACTTGGTTGAAATTTTGCTAATATTCCAGATATATACTACCTACCAACGAACTGCTTTTGAAGCGTTCTGATGGGATCAAATATTTTTTCTTAGGTATTCTGTAAGTGTTCAGGAACAAACCATCGTTTAACTTTTTCTGTGATCCAGCAGGAGGCTGTTTCGACGAATGGGTCGCTGAGGAATTTTTCCGATTAAATTTCTAGATCGTGGCCACAAACGTCAAGTAACTTTCCAAGAAATACATAAACATAACAACCCCTTGCTTCAGACTTAAAACTGGAGCTGGATTAGATAGCTTTCATAATGCTTAGGCCAGTACAAACGTCAATTATTTCGCATAACGAAGCTAATAACAATGGAACGTTTAACGTTTGAACTTGGCCTCAGATCAACAATCCATGCTATTTCTTCTCAACAAACTTTACCCCCTTGCAGACAAAAACGTCCGCTCCGCGTGAAAAATTCTGCGTATCGGAAAACGGATAGTAATCTTTTTTAATCAAACGGCGACGACGCTCGACGAGTACATAGTTCAAATGTGTATTAGAGATTATTTGAATGAATTCTTGTCACTTCGATAGAGGTCAATAACTCCGAAACTCATGGGAGAAAACAAAGAATTATTGACGAAAAACATGGAGTTGATGCAAATATTAACGCAACTGGTTAGTCAAAGCACAACTGAAAACAAGTATTCGGAGCTTAATATCATCGGTATATATATAAACCCTTCACGTATAGATAAATGCTGTAACAAATACAAATCTATTTCAATGTTTTCAACGATTTCCTTGAGGTAATCGACATTGGCGAAGTTTTTCAAGTTCTTTTGTTTTTTTCCAGTCTTCTTGCATAAGATAGTTTCGACCTCGGCTGATGGCCATTAACCTACAAGAAAACGTACAATTGGTTTGGGTAGTAAAAAGGTAATATCTGGCACCTACACTCCGTTGCGAGGATGATTAAGGAAAGGAGTGTGGAGTGTGTCCGAAGGCCTTGAAGTTACATTTTCTGCAGCAGATCCAGGATAAAAAAAATGATAAAATTGATAAAAAAAAATTGTAGGTAGCCTCTTGACGAGACTAAAGCTCCAACCTTCTGACGACCTGTGAGACCCTCTAACCACTGACATATGTGCTTCCGACGCGGTTGCCAGGAAATCATGCGAATGAGATGACTCATGCCGATCATTAAAGGAAATGTTACACTAGGCATTTTTATCACAACTTGCAACGCGAAAAATTGCATGGCCAGTGGCTAAATAAATTTAACGGATAGATTCCATTTCAGCAACCTAGCAGGCAATTTTTCTTGCGACTTGAACGCGACAATTTGCCGAAGAAATTGCATGAGTAACGCCCTCACTGTGCAGTCGGTCGCGCAACGAAAAATCCCGAGACAAGTTGCAGCGTGTAACAGTCCCTTTGGTAACTTGTCTAGCAACAGCGCGAAAAAGAGCCAATCACAGCCGGACCGAAGACTAATGCATTACAGGTTGCTGAGTGCAACACAATGAATTTTTGTCACAGAGATCGCGTTGCAAGTTGCAAAAAAAATTGCCTCGTCTAACATGGCCACATGGCGGACATACATCTCAGTCTCCACAGCTGTACGATTAAAGCGTGATTCTTGTCGAGCGATTCACAGTACGTTTTTGTGAGTAAATTGAGTTGGTCACAGATCAGTCTGAAGAGAAGGTTTGTAACGTTCATTTTGTAATTCTAAACATGGGATTCTGAAGGCTTTTAGGGAAATTGCACAAAGTCGACTTACCTTGCTAGGCATAGCAGAGAGTGAAATCGTTCCACAGTCATTTCTCCAGGTGCTTCTTGACGCATTTGTACAAAATCATCCTCAATGTACTAAGCAAATATTAATACAAATCAAAGTGCTTGATACATCAAAAACAATTACTGCACTTCGAAGAATACATATGCATAAGCCGTGATTAAAATTAAAGAAATATTTCATAGCATTCATAGCGTTTAAACCATTTACTTTATTAAAATATTTCATAGTTTACAACGAAAAATTAAACAAAAATCTGTTTCAATAAACAAATTTCTTTATGCTGGTTCGTTAAGGTCTGCAGTCAGATACTGGGTTCAATGAGCTGCAGACGGGCTCACCAATCGCTAAACGTTTTGAAGGAGCCATTCTGTAGTCCACACTCAATCACAACATCTGTCAAAATTGAGTTATCGCAGGGGAAGAATGCCAAACGTGAACACAGACATGGTCGAGATGAGAATCGGCTCCACATACAGAATTTTTTCATAAGGATGGCGGCTTGCGTGGAAACGAGGTTCATGGGTCAAAACAAATTTATGAAAAACTCTTATAAACACGGCCGCCGGCGAGAAATGGATACAGAAATAACTGTGAAATATCAATATTAGAGCCCAGCTCAAAATTCTAATACGAATAGCCATGAACGAATCATAAAAGAGAAATAGCAGACACGTTAATTTTATAAAAGCTTTACTGACGTTTCGTCACGAAACGTGTAATAATACGTTTATATATAATAATATATCCGGGTTTGCCACCCATATGCAGACTCCTAGTGTGAGCAGACATCTGAGCAAGTCTACAGACAGCATGAGAATGAGAAGAAACGCAAGTACGCCAATAGGATCATGGAAGTGGAACAAGGAACTTTTACGCCCTTAATTTTTAGTACAACAGGTGGAATGGGCACGGAGTGCAAGATTTATCATAAACGCTTAGTTGAATTATTATCGATTAAGAAGGGAGAGAGCTATGCTAATACTATGTCATGGGTTAGGGCCAAAGTTTCTTTCGCACTCATACGTTCTGCTCTGCTTTGCCTTAGAGGATCAAGGTCTACAAGAAGATCTTTCGATACAACAAATGTAGACTTCTCCGTTGATAATGCTGTCGCCCGCTTAAATTAGACTTACACATTTACTGAACATCAGTCTTACTATTATATACATTTTTTCAGATAAATATTTTGAATTGTTTTAAAATTGTGCAATGTTAGTTTTAACAAATAGGTTAGTTTATAATAAATACTTTTATTTAAAAAAAAAATAATAAAAAAAAAAAATAATAATAATAATAATAATAAAAGTAGTAATAATAAAGATAGTAAAAAGAAAAATAACAATAGTAAATAATAATCAAAATAATAATAATAACGATAATAATAGTAATAATTATAAAAGTAATAATAATAATAGTGATAATAAAAATAACAATAGTAAATAATAATCAAAATAATAATAATAGTGATAATAATAATTATAAAAGTAGTAATAATAATAGTAAAAATAAAAATAACAATAGTAAATAATAATCAAAATAATAATAATTATAAAAGTAGAAATAATAATAGTAAAAATAAAAATAACAATAGTAAATAATAATCAAAATAATAATAATAACAATAATGATAATGATAATAATAATAGTAATAATAATAATAATTATAAAAATAAGACAATTGAACTAAGTTTTCTGCACATTCGATAAACAAACCTCAAAACCTAGCATATCTAAAATCGTAATGCCTATCTCGTTAACGATGCAAAACTTTTATAAAACATAACAAGCCCTCCCATAACTATGATTTTGCCATTATACATAATAAGTGTCAGTGGAAGATGCAGTTTTAGAGAGCGGGACTGGACCTAAGAATCTGCAGTTCCCCAAAATCGTCCATTTAGATCTCATACAGAGCAGGAGCCGGCTTTGAGCGCTGACAGTGGTAGTCCGAACAGTACACGTATGGGAACAGTTCTCATAGCCTACTCGCAAAAGCTATGATTGTGGCTGAAACTAACAGGAAAGAAATAAAGATTAAGTCTGCCCAAGACTCCTTTTTAGGTTATTTCAGCTAAGTGCTCAATTGCTGTGAGAGGAAAAATGTTCATTTAAATTTCACGATACATATAATTGCGATAATAAACACCAAAACCGTTGCTCATCTTACCTTTTGAATGTCAGAACGTATTTCATACGAAATTAGGCGTGCCATAGCGATATATTTTCTAATATTGTCGAAAAGCACTTCTTCAAAATTCTGAACGATTTTTCCAAACGGAACAGGAGGTTTTTGGACTTCAATTTGAAGTCGAGAATCCGCCTAGACCGAAATACAATAGTTAACAATACCAACGAACAAGGTAGCAATAAGAAAGCATAATAATTGTACAGCAAATACGAAAATAGTCTCCTTTTGCAGCCGTTGTTAATGTCGGTCTCAAACTTCTTCCCCACAAACGGCTGGTCACTAGGGACACGCCACATTATTCCCAAAAATTTACCCATTATTCTATTCCTTTATTCCCAAAACATTCCCCCATTATTCTCAAAATTTCTCCTATTATTCTCAAAGTTATTCCCCAAATCAATCGATATCAAGTCATACAACAAGAATTTTATTAATACTTTGATGTTTAAGTTTTAACACTTATTATACTGTAACATAATAGTAGTTTCTACTAAGTCGTCTAATGCGTTTTGCAGGCAGTCCCGCGGACCGCTGACAGTTTGAAATGGATACCGCAGCCATTTGTTTATTACAATGACGTCATACAGAAAAATTGGCCTGTTATTGTCAATATTCTCATATTTTACCTATTATTCCCGGTTCCAAAAAAGTCCCCTATTATTCTAAAAGAAATTCCGGAATAATGTTCGTGTCCCTACTGGTCACCCAAGCTTCACATTCCATTCCCTTTCTTCTATATTATCGATTCAGCTTTACGATCTTTTTTCCAAATTTACTAATTGTATGTACTGATATATCTACGCGTTCTGACCAGTATTTTCCTCGCGAAATACGATTGCGTTAAGATGGCTGAAGTATACTGCTTTCTTAGAGTAATTCATCAAATCTGAACTGATCAACTCGCACACCTTTCAAAACATTCTACTGAATTCAGCCATCTTTCTCCCAACAATATGCAGCAACAGCAGTATGAACAACATCAAGGTAAAGGTCTGGTTTCCAAAAAACGAAAGCCATACTCTCATTGGTCAATTTTTTGGAATGGAATGGGAAGCATGGGCGAGCAGTCGTTTGTCGGGAGAGAGTTTAAGACCGACACTAAGAACGGTTGCGAAGGAGACTGATAAGAATAAAACATAAACTGCACGTTGTATATGAAACCCAACCTCGTGCCCAGGGTCTTTACTCGGCGCTCCTCCAGTCACTGGATGAAACCCAGGAAACTGTGTTCCATCATTTAACTAGGTACTGAGAATGGAATTTTAAAAGATCGCGTATATTTTTTGCGGGAATTCTAATTGCATAAATGACACGGTAAATAATTCTACATGCTTAGACTTAACTTCATTCTTTTAAATTGCACTGAAAAAATGACAAAAGCGGTGAACAATGAGCAAATTTGAATTGAATTCAAGTTGGTTCTTGACACGATAAAGCTCTTCGAATATATTTATTTTATTTTAATCTTCCTCATAGTCATGGACGCATGTGAAACTAAGCCCATCCGAACACTCTCAAATCCATCAGTGAAATTCAAGTATAAACACGCGAAACATAAACGAATTTAAAAGTGTAGTAAATGATTTTTGTTTAGCGATAAGAACTTCAATCAATTTAGGTCATCCGGAGCATAACTGAGCAATATTAAAGTGCATCAGACGACCAGTAAATGTTCGTCAAGCTCGTCATCTCAGAAAAATGCTTTTTGAGCCCTTCCGAGCTTGACGAACGTTCACTAGTCGTCTGATATTTACCAAGCTCCCACATGAACCCAAATTTGTGTTCAGTATTAAATAATCTTAAAGTGTATGTCACCCCAAAATTCCTTTTTGCTGCAAAAAGTTCACAAATTTTCCAGTAAAATACTTTGTCTATTTTGCTCTACAGTATTTTCTGTAGACCTGGCCATTTTATGGCTTGTCAAGGCCATACCAAATACCACAATTTTGGTACGGGAACCGAGCTTGTGAGAAGAATGGTTCTATTACTCCTTAGACGTCACAAACTAATTTGCATGGCTACTTTCAAAGAATGACCCATGTAAATTAGCTTATGACGTGTAAGTAGGCATAGACCAATTCTCCTTATAAGCTCGATTGTGTACCAATATGGTAGTGTTTTTTTCATGATCTTGACGGGCCATAAGATGCCTGGACTTAATATTCCTCTGGGAAATGTGTGAACTTTTTTGAGTAAAAAGAAATCATGGAGCGAAATAAACTTTAATTTTAGCGCCAGAACGAAATTACACTTCCCAACGTCGCATTGGATACTATATGTTTGTTTTCGGTCTCTAAAAACCTGAAGGAATTTTGTTCAACGAGTTCACAAGAAACTTAACGAGCATTCTACATGTACTACCCTCGGGTCAATCGAAAATCCTTGGCGTGACGTCATATGCAGAACATGGACAGCATTGAAGCTCCTCTGGCAACAAAGAATTTGTCATTCTCTTAGTTTGAGAAGCAATTTCGTTCGTTTACATTCACATTGTGTTTGCTTGAGGTTCAAACAACTGTTCGTCTGCAACTGCTACTGAACTACGTCATGACATACTGTTTACAAGAGAACCATGCAAACGACCTACCTGTAAGAGAGATTTCCCATCGGAGAGTACGAGAATTACCTAAAAAATTAAATTCGTACTGTAAACGTGAACTATGACAGATACTAGGGTCAGCTTTTAAGCAACTAGAAGACGTCGAAGTTTGACTCAAGTCCAACTCGAACTCGAGTCCAAACTCGAAGGTTCCTTACTCCCGCAGAACACACTGGACAAGTTGAAAGTTAAAATGGCAATGTTATCTATGAAAATATTTACACTTAGAATACAATCTCGAACAAGTAACAGGGATCTTGGTATTTAATTTAGTGTAAGTGTGATGTCTTTATGTCTATTCTCATAAACCTAAAAAGAGCGTCTAGTTACG
>JBAHVQ010180494.1:0-16466 GCA_036872915.1 Nanipora kamurai
TTTTTGGCGCGTTTCTTGAGGCGTAATCTCAAGCACAACAGCAGCAACAGTTTTAAGTAATATCTCCTGTTCACAGCGGCCATCTTTATAATTTTAATTCCGCTTTTTTAAAATTCGCGCGCTTTCTCTACATGGAAATTGACAGACAATTTCGCTAAAAACAATTCGAAAAAATTCGCCTCGTGGAAAACCGCCTTCAGTTTCAACAGTTGTCTTGTTGTCTTGACATTTTTTATTTTCGATCCAGTGATAGTCAGCGATAGTCAAACACTGTAAAGTAGATCAATAATTTTGCTTTTGTCCACATGTTTCCAGAAAGTTGGGAAGGTTTGATTTAATTTCTCGTGTAGTTATCTTTTTAAAGCCTCCTTCTAACTCTCTGGTAAGCCTTATTCAGGAATTTACTTCTTCTTTACGGATCTTTTCACCATACAGTAGAACCTTCTTCGAACTCTAAATCTGTTGTGCGTTAGATTTTTCTTCCTCATTCTTACTGCTTTAGTGTACCTATGTTTTTTAGTTAGTTTAGTTTGGCGAATCGATACATACTCCATCAAGATGGCTGAAGTAAGTCCAAGAATTTTGAGTGGATTGTCCTGACTGTAAGGAAGCATGGATTTTAAAATTTTCCACTGGGGTTCACGAACAGGGACCGATTCAGCAAATATTCACTTAAAGATGGGTTCAATACACATTTTTTGTTGACCAAAAAAAACTTTAATAAGTTGCAGTGAGCATTAGCGATTACCAGAAGAAGGAAACTCAAACTAAAAAATTAATCATTCTGGCTGAATTAGTGAAAGAATTTTAGAAATTCACATGCTGACAGGATTTGTTTTTGTCCAACCTAAACAGCCAAAATAATAATTCAACTCAACTTACCAACACCACTGAACGCTGAGCACAAATTTCGTCTGTGTGGGCGCTTGGTATGTATAAGACGACAAATGAACGTCCTATTAACTGCTGAACACAAAGTGAGTTCATGTGGGAGCTTGGTATATATCAGACCACCAACGGACGTTCATCAAGCTTGTTTCCTAAGAAAAACGATTTCTGAGCACATTGTCATATCATGACTTCCGCTAACTTGCGTGTGTGACGAACCTGCACCCCAGCTCACCATCTGAGTCGTGGTAGCTCAATCGTTAGAGCGTCTCACCGGTCATCAGAAGGCTGCGGGTTCGATTCTCGTCTCGGGCTCAGGAATCGTTTTTCTGTGGAAACGAGGTTGACAAACGTCCGTTGGTCGTCTGAAGCGAACGTTCGTCAAGCTGATATCGCTGACCCAACTAATGGTTTGCTTAGGATAATTTGTTGCTTCACCACGAGGGTTATGATATGGAAATCAAATAGCAGACTTCGCAATTATTCCTATTAATCCAAGTTTGTCAAAACGTGTTTCTCCTGTTGGCAATGTACTTACGACTATACGCTAAGGAGGCTTTTATATGCCGTAATGCTAGGCAAGTCAAACCATGTTATCAACGCGCGCACAACTAAACTATCATTGCAATTACCGTGCCGATAGATTGCAGTCTCTTAGTATGAGTATCGGGCATTGAGGAAATATCATGAATTCTATCAGTGATTTTGCTAATACTTCTTACCTTATTAAAACTTTAAAACCACAGCCAGCGGACAGTTTAATGAACCATAAAACAAAACAGAAAGTTCTAATGGTTATATTTCGACCTTGTTTCAAAGTCCTCATCAGACCAAGTGACTTGACTTAGATAACAATGATCTTTTATATTTACAGAGCAACGATGACATCATCAGAAAAGAATTCGCTAGATCTATTTACATAACAAGTTGACAACAAAATACTGGTATAATTAATTAACGGAGTGTGATAAGACGACCAGCGAACGTTCGTCAAGCTCGTTCTCCCAGAAAAACGGTTTCTGAGCCCTAGACGGGAATCGAACCCGCAACCTTCTGATGACCTGTGAGACGCTCCAACCATCGAGCCACCACGACCCAGATAGTGAGCTAGGGTGCAGGTTCGTCATAGGTACTGCCTAAGCGGAACATGTACGAGCCCCCCATGTGGGAGCTCCCACATGAACTGAGTTCGTGTTCGACATTATGTATTTACATCATCATATCGTGACTTCCGCTTGGGCAGTACATATGACGAACCTGCACCCTAGCTCACCATCTGGGTCATGGTGGCTCGGTGGTTGGAGCGTCTCACCGGTCATCAGAAAGTTGCGGGTTCGATTCCCGTCTAGGGCTCAGAAATCTAGAGCTCAGTTTTTCTGACAGAACGAGCTTGACGAATGTCCGCTGGTCGTCTGAGATTTACCAAGCTCCCATATGAACTGAGTTCGTGTTCGACATTAAGGAGTGTGATAAACATATAATTAAGAGTGATGAACTGAGGTTTCGACTGAAAAGCGTCAACTCTTTACGAGCTTTAGGACCGGAATTTAACTCCAGTAAGTCAAATTTGATTAAGAGAGCTTCTAATATTAATAAAATAATTCGATTATAAGACTTACAGGGGTATAGGATTTTAAAGTTGTTAAAGATGAGATTCAAAATTGAAAATCAAATTTCACATTTAAAATTATTTATGTCCTGGAACGGTTTCCCTAATCGTACCAAACTCATGGCTGCGAAAACTGAAGAAAATCCATTCTCTTTCGTCGGTTTCTCTAATCGTACACTTGATGATGACCGACCTAAGATATGGTTTTGCATTCCTTACCTTGGAAGAAGAAGTGAAAACCCAGTTAAAAATTGCTTAAAGAAAGTTCGTCATTGCCTTAAAGAGCCAGTTAATTTTATTGTCATTTACAACACGAAAAGATTTCGTATTTTCTTTCTAACAAAGACAAAATTCCGGATGTTTGCTGAAGTAACGAGGTTAACCAAATTTCGTGTCCTGGATGCGGTAACAGATATATTGGCAAGACTAATCGTTGTCTTCAAAAACGTCTTTGTGAACATTCCCCCAACAAAACACTAGTGGCCCAACATTTTTGCAATCGTGAATCCGCTCTATACCTAGCTGATTTAAGCGATATGTTTGACCGATTACAATGCAGTCATCTTCCTCTTCCATCTTCTCCTAATATTAAGAATCTCAATTTCAGAAGTTCTCTTAATCAAATTTAACACATCGGAGTTCAACTCCGGTCTTAAAGCTAGTAAAGACCCGACGCTTTTCAGTTGAAACGTAAGTTCACCACTCTTAATTACTGTTTATCACACTCCGTTAATTAATCATACCAGTATTTAGTTGTCAATTTGTTATGTAAATAGATCCGGCGAATTCTTTTTCGATGATGTCATCGTTGCCCTTAAAATATAAAAGATCGTTGTTATTTAAGTCACTTGGTCTGATGTTGACTTTGAAATAAGGTCGAAAAGTAACCTTTTTAACTTCCTATCTTGTTTTTTCATCCATGTCTTGATATTTTACATAATATTTATTTTTGGTTACAGCCATTTGCGTTCAACCACAAACCGTAAACATTTGTCTTATGCTGCTTGCTGGTTAGTTTGGTCGAAGATTTACTTACAAAATTAACGAGCTGGCTGAATTTTTATCCCTTGATGAGTAAGCACAGATGAGTCATACTTTCACTGCTCTACAATCATGGCCAAATGTTGTGGGACACAAACCATAAACACCTTGAAATCAATGTCTCCCCCCCTTCCCCCCTTACAATGTTATTTAGCCTAGAACTATTATTATAATACTATAATTTATATTATTCATTATTAAAAATTTTTATTATATTAATATTATATAATTAATATTATCTTAGAATTATCTATATCAGAATTATGCTATTACAATTTATTATAATATTATATTCTGATCTGTGTTACCGAATTTTCGCGGGCTATCAAGAGAAGTAAATGCCAAGGGAGTCAAAGGGGAAAGTAAAAATAGCAGCTTCTCCCAAATCAAATTTAATCTTCAAAAAGCTAAATATTTTCGAGCGTAATAAAGATAATATATGGAGCTCAAAGCGATGCACTTTATTAACCACTCCAAAGCGAAAGGGCAACGTCTCCCGCGTAAGTGGACCAGATCGGGCGAGGATTACCACCCTTGGACGGCTGGGCCTTCTTCAGTTAAACCGCTGTAAAACATAGTTATTAAATATGGATAAAAATGACCCTGCCAAACACTCAGTCATTTTTCAACCTCCCTCAATACCTTGTACCGTGCACTTTATGAAACACTCCAAAACGCACTGTCTTCACCCTTAACAGAAAGGCAGCATTCACTACCTTTTAGGTATTCTAGTATATTCATATATTTCAGAATCCACAATCCATATTGACCTCAATGTATCAGTTACTCCAGAGAAAAAGTGGGGGGGGCTGAAGCTCCCCAGGTCCCCTGGTTTCGCTTTCCCCGAGATTCGCAAGACGGGCTGTGAGGTACACATCCTACGTATTACAGCATGACATGTGAACAAATAAACCACTTCTAAGAAGTTTGAAAAGTCGATTTTTGAAGAGGAAATAATGAAAGACGTTTGGCAGGTCGGAGGTCGGTGCAGGAGTTGATACGTGCTATGGCAGAAGAACAGAGTTTTTGAATTTGTGGTCAAATTTGACTCAGATTGTGAAGGGCAATGAAAAGAAAACAAAAGTGAATGACTTTTTGAGAGGCAGTTATGCCCTCAGCAGTATGATCAAAAGTTTTCGTCAAGAATGAAAGAACTGTATGCATTTAGTGCAAAAATAAGTAGTATAGCGTTAGACCATGTAACCGTAATCGCCGTAACGCAACACTGAGCAGGAAATAATATTTGGAAATTGGACATTGTCCACATATCCTACCAAGTAAGAAAAAATTATTTCCGGCACTGGAACACCGCAAAAACTTGAGTATCGTTCAGCTGTTCTATGTCAATTCCATGCTGTCTGCAACGTCGACGCCAGTGCAATCACAATGATCGCAAGAAATTGGGCCATGTTCAACTTCTGGCAAAGCTGCGGGCGCATTACGGTATTACTAACCAACAGCGGTATACCGAAACACCGCTGCGGTATACAGAAACACCGGCCTTTAAGATTAAAGATTTTCCGAAATTTTTACAACTTTTAAATTAAAATTTTCATTCGTGGAACTGAGTCTGAAAAAAAACAGTTAATACGAGTCTAGGAATAACTCTATTAAAAATACTAGTAGCGTAACCAAGTGAGAGCATATTGACAATATAAAAAACGCTACACTGGTTAAATTATATATATATATATATATAGTATTTCGCTTACCTTAAAAATCCACTGCAGCCTGTTTCATCCACTTAGGATTCCACCTGATGATTCCTGAGCGGATGAAACAGGCTGTAATGGATTTTTAAGGTAAGTGAAATACTATTACTTGCTCTGCTTATGCGGTATCGAGCACTCTTTTGCATTTCGTAAACCAAAAGTGGCTCATATATATACACACACATATATATACATACACATATACATATATACATATATCTATACATACATACATATATATATATACATATATACATACATATACATACATATATACATATATATATACACACACACATATACGCCGAAACGGTTCCGTCTTAATCAGGGCGGTAACAGGGTGACATAAAAACGATATGTCCCTGACATCGTTTTTTGTCCCGCTATATTTGTCGCTTTTTAATAAAGGCACAAGTATATAATAAACAGGTTATCATGATATCGCCGCGCCCGTCATATGATAAACGGAACCATTTCGCCCTTTTGGACCTCAGTGTAGTGCTGATGAGCAAGATGACGGTAACTGCTATTTACAGTCATCTTTGATGCCTCACAAATGTGGGACATCAAAGCCATTTGCCAGAGCGCTCTAACTGCAAGCAGTGAGCGTGCGCACAATGCAAAGCGGTATATATATATATATATAGTTCAATGGGGGGTCCCACGAGCATAGGGGCTCCATGCTGATCTGTGTATATTAAGTGACTTGCAATAAATAAATACTACTACACAGTAGTCTAGACTGTACTAAACTATAAATGTTTGCTGCAATGTTATTGTGTTACAAATGGACATTGATTTGTCTGTGATTTAGTAACCCCGGGTTAGTATCGCAGTCACCTCTGCCACCTCACTTGCACGTAGGCCAATGTCTATGGATCTCATGCTGTATAACGTAATTTTTTATTTTACCGACCATTTACATTTTTTATTCCTGTGAGTAGTTGTCATAGGGGCCCCTGTACACTGCTTTGCCCGGGGGCCCATAATGCTGTTAAGATGGCCCTGCAATGCCAAGTGGTTTTTTTTATTAAGCTTTTTGTCGACTTACTCGGTATGGTTCGTATATGCTCGTCAGTAGTACCGTATTTTCCGGGCGATTACCCGCGGGTTATCTGTTAATTTTACTATGGAACATCATTACTGCGGGTTATAAGGTGGTGCGAGTAATCTGTTAAACTCTGAAGACCTAGGACACACTGAAATGATGATTCAAACAATAAAAACGGCAAATTTAGCAGCGCGACGCTGATGTTAACAGCGACAACTCCAGTGATGAAGGAGACGTCAATAACAACTTAAGCGGATAGACTTTGCACGCAGATTTGCTGACGCTTTTCAATAATGATAGTGAAGAAGATGATTTTGAAGGATTTTAATAAGGTACTATATTTTGGAGTATGTCCAACACATAAAATATTTTTGACAGAACCTTAGCCTTATAGTTGCTTTGCGTTTTGACTTTTTGTTTTTTATGATTGCTTGCGTCCAAGAATAAACTCTCCGGTAAAAATATAACTTGTGCTTGCATGAAACCTTGTGATAGAGCTAATTCAAACTTGTGAAATGCTCCTAAGAAGCGTTAAAGTTTCACGTGAGCACGAGAATTGTGTCTTATTAGCGGTTTGTTTTCATGTTTACGTCTTTTCCTTGCTGGTAAAATTTAAAAAAAAAATGAAACGCATAGCATTTACACTTTTGGCTTGCTAGGGATACGTTTTCTCACTTCTTTGTACCGAAGTTTGCGTATTTTATATCTCTAAGTTTGATTAGTAACATTTAGCCTGGATTATAAGAACTAAACGGAGTTAAGACAACTCCACATTACGTAATTTTCTCGCGGGTTATACGACGGTGCGGGTAATGCGCTCAATTTTGTTTCCAAAACTTGCCTTTTCAAGACTCTGCGGGTTATACGCCGTGCGGGTAATCGCCCGGAAAATACGGTAAATCTTAGTATATAATAACATAGACGAGCAGACACTCCCACATTTATGTATATATACAACGTATCAAAGCTTAATAAAAAACCACTCGACATCGAAAGGAAGTCCATTCCGAAATGCCAATCAACATTAATTTACCATCATTTTCCGCTTGGCCCAGTAGCTCGGTTGTTAGAGCATCGTTCTAGACATACAAAGGTCGCGGGTTCGATTCCCAGCCGTGGTCAAGTAGAGTTTTTCTCTACTTACCCGGTATGGTTCGTACATGCTCGTCAGAAGTAAATCTTAGTATATAATAACATACACGAGTAGATAATCCCACATTTATGTATATAAGTGCTATAATGTTCACTTCATTAAAATGTCTATAATACAAGTAAAATTGACCAATCCTTTAAAGTTTTGCATGGTGATAATTGATATACCATGTATAGTTTGTGGTACACCACGTTTTATTTTACTGCTAAAATGAAACATGGTGTACCACAAACTATACACAGTATAACAAGTAAAATTGCTTAAAAAATATATTAAAACTACCAAACGTTTTCGACTAAGAAGTCAAGAAGATGACTTCTTAGTCGAAAACGTTTAGTAGTCTTAATATATTTTTTAAGCAATTTTACCTGTATTATAGACATGCATATATCTATATATACACATAAATCTTAAAGAATCGCAACCATTGCGGTATGCAGAAACACCCTGATGAAGGCTTAAGTTTGAGCCAAATCGTCGGGATTTTTTAACGTTTTTAGAAATATTTTAACCAGTGTAACTTTTTTATATTGTCAATACTAAATCAACATGTTTAGTTGAACAAAATTACACGAAACAGTCATTAACATAACGCCGACAGTGAGGTGGTTGGTTATCAGATGAGAAATTTAAATTAGTTCATTCATTAATAAAAGAAAACATGTCGCTTACTGTACAAGCACTATAGATGATATTAGTCTACGAATAAGGACTAAAAGTTTAGCTAGTTTCATATGTCAATGCTACAATGTACCCCACCGTACGTGGGCTAAACAGCCTACCATTAACTGAAAAGAGCCTCAGACCACTTAGGCATCCCTTCTTTGACGGGAAAGAAATTTGCTAATCTTCCTCCATGAAGCATTCTTCCTCACCTCCTCGAAACTCGCCACGTCTCTTCTTTAAGACTTTAAACGACCTCCGCGTTCTACTTCCGAACGTCATGTCTGAGAATGTTTACCTATTCGCAAACTTAACCCTTCATTAAACACAAATCTTAGTTTTGTACCATTACCCTTCCTCGGTTTTTGACGTCGTCTTCTTTTATCTCATTCTATTTTATCATTAATTTATCTCCTTCACCTTCGCAATGGGTCGTTGCTTTTCCTTTCGTCATCTTGTTTATGTCGTTTACCTTCTTAATCTCACCAACGGTAATATAATCCTAGTTAGTCACCTACATATTTGATGTAATCCTTCCTCGCTCTGAAGATGTGTGAGACAACGAAACGTTCTTCACATGACTCAACTCATTAACGCATTATTCGTAAGAATTACAAATTTGTCTTGCTTCATTTTGTGTGATTTCGTGGGAATACTTGTTCACACTTCGCCAGAGACGCCCGGCTGGTTCTTCGAATACCAAGATATCAAATACCGTATAAATTATATCACTGAATAAGACCTCGTGTTAGATCGAGCTTATATTCCTTTTATTTGACGTCTAAAAAAACCGACTTAGATGAGATGTTCCCTTCACAAGCTTCTTACAGAAGTGCATTGTGGGATAGACCTCCTGTAGTTAAAGCCGAAGTCATTTGACATTTCCTTGATCACCGTTTGTATCAAATTCTGGACTGCAAATAGTTACTAGAATGGTGTTCTGATGAAAACAAAAATACCCTACCGCTTCTGTTATTTGTTGATTTTCATTCGGTCAAGCTCGAATCGAGCTACCGTCAGATATTATCGATATTCACGCAGTACGGGTAGTGATCATAATTTCGTCTTCCCATGAACATTATTTTACAACGCCACTCAATTTATCTAGCAAGAACCAAACTTCAATTTAGAAGTGCGTTTGTCGATATATCTGTTCATGGCTCTGCAGAAATTAGCGATTTACCTTTACTTCAGCTGACACAGAGAGAATGTTAAAATGGCAGTTCTTTAGACACTTACGTCGCCTATCGGAACAAAGAAAATGAAATAACCCTCCGCGTTAACACTACTCCCAACGTCATCCGCGCTCTGAACATGACCTGGCCGTGTTCTGATTCAAACATTTTTGTTCTAGGGTCTGGTGCCCGACTCCAAGTACGGCGTTGGAATTGCTAACTCCTCAGAAGATATTTCTTGTCTGAAAGATTGTCTTACTTGAGCCAGTCAAGGACACGTCATCTTTCAATAACGTTCGTATTGTACTAGCTTTTTGTTCTAACCTCAACTGTGGACAGTTCACAAATCTCTGTTAAAGCGCTAGACGGTTATAATGAATGCACAGTCGACGAACATCAATGGAAGCGGAACGAGTATTTTTTATTTTGATCAAAACAAAACCCTCAGTACGAGGACAATACCTGTGGTTTGAAGTTCAACTGTACTACCGATATCTGCAGTTCTTTGACTTGGCAGACAATATTTTACCAGGTATTATTTAATCCATTTTAATTTTTTTTTCCTCTACCTGTCCTATATACGAGATGTTATTCACTTACGTTGTTAGTCTTTGTTTGATGCAGTCTTCACAGAAGCGATGGCCACATTCCGTTTGGTATGGACTACGAAGAGCAAACAAACAAATTGGACATTTATACCTTGGATCTAACGTCTTGGTGAATTGTATGTTGTACCCTCCTTTTTTATCACTTTTCTGAGCCATTCAACCCTAAGAACAAAAGAAGAGCGAGTCATGGGTCGATCGGACCGCCATATTGAATTGCGTTTAATGCAATCGGGATTTCCCCTTCGACGCAGGTTCAATTCAGTTCTATGACGGCATACCAAAGGTCTTTATTTGATTTGTTACACTGCTTTTTCTACTTTCAGCATTGTCTTCGGCAATAAGAGACGATGCTGAACACAAATTTTGTAAACTACTTATAAAAGATCTATTATTACCAATCTATAGATTAATATGTGGTAGAATGAAAAGTTGAAACAAGTTAATTATACCTGGAAAAGATCGATTTGAGTGTGCGAGAGCTGATGCACGTCAAACTTGTTGATATAGTCACTAGAGTTTGTCTGTTCAGTTAATGATGAAATGATGTTCATTTAATCAGCTCTTCAGTTCTTTGAGATTTTCCTCATGAATTATTAATGAATTTTATAATATATATATATAACTCTGGATAATGCCAGATGATTTTAATTGTCAGAGGAATGAGCCTGGATGTCAAAAGCCGAAAAGGGTAAATACTGTGTATTATACGTTACAATGTCCTATGCTTGGTTACAACAGCAAGTACAGCAAATTGAGAAATTAATTTTATGTACCAGTATATTGTTGAAAGTACTAATAGACTTTATCAGGACATTACCAAGGCAGTATTGAAATTACTATATTAGTTTTCATATATGAATGTTTTTTTTATTTCCTATAAACTGTAATTGTTGTACATTGTAAAAGTTCAACTTAATGAGATATTAAACTATTTAAGTTTATTTTTTTTTAAATATGCATGAATGTGGGCATAGTCATTGGGATAGTAAAATATCTGGATTCATACTTTAGCAGAAAAGTGCCTCATTAGACTTGGTGAAAAATGAAAGCAAACAACAGATAAAGAATTCTGTACCTGATTTAAAATTTGAGAAAGGCTATGTTGCTCAGAATTGAGTATAAACCAATTTGTCACCAGTAACTGACCTGTTAAGTGGTAGGGTTGTCTTATATTTTATCTGGCTAATACAGTGCAGATCAAGTGCATAAATACCATAATGTATCATTATACAAGGATAGTGTCAACATCATTCTTTTGAATTCAATTCATGTTCACTCTTCACATGTTCTAGGCTTTTGTGTTTTTTCAATGTATAGAATTCAAAAGAACAGAGTTGAGGCTAGGTGTGTATACTGATGCATTGTGGTATTTATGCAATTCATCTATGACAGATGATTTTACTGGTCAAAGGGATCAGCCCTGGCCATCAAAGGTATGTTGAAATCTATCTCCCAAACCCATTAATGGGCAAGGGTGGATTTTGGTTTTTCAATCTGGCTAATGCCAGGTAATTTTTACTTGTGAAAAGGATAAGCGCTGGTCATTAAAGCCTTGAATAATCTACTCAGTATAGAAAAGTTCTGAAGAAAAGCACAAATAGCAAATGTATCAAAAGTCTGATAATAACAATCCTCATTTTTTTACCCAGGTGTTGCCACAGCACGACAAGCACAGTTTAAAATCAACAACTAAAATATATGACCATTACAGTTTTCATATTTGCTTTGGTCACTGTCATACAGTCACATTTGAGTACTGATTTACAAACCAAACTAAAAAAAGTGGAAAATTTCCAGTTGATTGGTTGAAAAATTAAAACCCAATTATTTATATGATAGAACATTGCACACGAGTCTCGTTTCAGTGATATAAACATAAACAAATTCATGTTTTCAAGTGTTCCACCAGTTGAAATGACACTGCTCATGTTTATATACTCAGAAAAACTTTCTGAGTCCCTGACAGAAACTGAACCCATAACCTTCTTATTGCTGGTGAGATGCTGTAATTGAGCTACATGGACTCAGATGGTGAGCAAAGGCTATAATCTTACCATTATGAACCAGTACATAAATGTAACCTTTGCACACCACCTGAGTCCATGTAGCTCAATGATTAGCACATCTCACCAGCAATCACGTTACAGGTTCAACTACTGTCAGGGACTCAGAAAGTTTTTCTGAGTAGAATAGCTTGAGCATGCATATTATAACAACCAAGCTACCACATTTAATAACGTTGTATTCGGATCATCCGAGATGTTCTATCCGTCAAATGCAGGTCAAATGACGATCTTTTCATAATCATGAACTTGGTAGGATAATATTTACTTTAGTGAAGTTGGGAATAATTTCTTAATTCTGAATTTGGCTCTATGACATTAAGTTCGATGTTTGACCCAACAGTAAAACTTGATTTAGGTCAACCTGAATTTGCAGTTTAGTTCCTCTCATGAAAAGTTCGATGTTTGATCCAGGTCTTAGTCACTCAAACTAGTACATGAAGTAATTTAGTATACCCTCGTACTAACACCCACATCTTTCTAGTCCCAAAAAATTGATGTCACTCATCAAACCGCTGTAGTTGAAAATTCTTTCTGAACATACAGCACAGTAGGGTAACCTGGCACAAGAAATCTTGTTTCACGTGCTTTGTTCATTAAGGCAGTGTTACACTAAGCAATTTTTTGTGCAACTTGTGTCACAACAGCTGAATTTGTTGCGATGCAGTCGCATGGGTAGGGGTGTTACACTTTGCAGTGTTTCTTGCAACTTGTCTTGCAATTCTCTTGACCAGGGGCCGGCCGTATAAAAAGGTGATTAACTTTAATCATGATTAATATTTAGTTTTAGCCAATCAGGATCAGTGGATAAGAATTTAACTATGTTTTAATCAGCCAATAGCTGACTTAATCGTGATCAAGAGTTTTATACAACCGGGCCCTGGAGACAAAACTTGAAGGTATATTTTTATTGGCTGATCAAACAAAACGTTGGGAGACGGGTTTCAAGAGAGATGTTACTCTGTGCAATGCTTCAAAGATCTGTAGCGGCGTTGCCGCAACAAAAGACTTGATGATTGCAGGGTATGTTACACCACGCAATTTCTCGTGCAACTTGCATGGCAACATAAATTGCAAGACAAGTTGTACGAAAAATTCCAGAGTGTAACGCTGCCTTTACACTGCGGCACGAGTTGCTACCATAAACTTCACTTATACAGGCCTAGCGTTCAGACGATACCGGTACAAAATAGTGTGAAACGTTCAAAAAGGTTTGAAATCAGGAAGATTCGAATTCTTAACTCTAATGTAATAATGTCAAACCGTAATAGAACCACAAATTGGCCGGCAACGTTTGAATATATTCGTACCGCTTCACACTGGTATCAGTATGATTTCTTTCAGGTACAGACTCAACGTACAGATGGCACATACGCAAGGAACATGCAGCGAACGCCTAGTTCCCTTTGCAAACCAGTATTTCAACGCCTGGTACTGTTATTCATCTATTCATGCTTTCAACGTATGTCTCAACAAAGTTAAGAACCGGATATACCTTACGTAGGTATCCAGGTTAAATAAAATGTGAGTCTTAGTCTTACGTATGGAAGAAACTAAACTTTAGTAATTATAGGTGAGGTATCGACTCTAACTGAAAAAATTGAACTTAAAAAATAGTAAAACTTTTGAATGGAGATTATCAGTTACTCACCTAAACACTGCGAGTGCTACAGGATGCAAGCCACGACTTTTGAGAACATTTCAAACACGGCATAAGTGATTCCTCATTCTGACAATTCAAATTTTCCCTCCTTCTTGTTTATTGGATGAGAATGTTAATTACTAACCAGCATTGCAGGCGTTCATTGGTTATTTCGACTATTTGTACAACGGTCAACATCCACTACAACTTCCGCATGTGTTTCTATTGACCAATGAACATGCTTTTTGAGATTTGAAATGAATGATCTGAACTCGATACCACTGAACTCTTCATAGACTGGAAGGCTGACTGCCACTCAAAAAGTGAAACCAAAAATGGCCGATATGGGACCTTTCACTGGCTTTTTGATCATTTCCTTCAGTCCCCACGCGGCCACATTAATTAGAACCAGTCCCTAACACAAACAATAACTCTAACCTTAACCCAAACCGGAACCTAGAACTACCCCCTGGACACCAAATACTTATGACTTCCAGGAGGTAAGGTCTCCATCTAAGACATGGGTTTTCCAGGGGTTTGACGACCAAAATGCTCTCCCGGGGAGTCCAAAACTAATACCCCATTTGAATTTCTGGCTAGCATTCAGAAGGTTGCGGGTTCTAGTCCCATCTGGAGCTCAGAGTTTTTCTGAGCACATGGCGTTCCACAGTTTGATCAGCAAAAACTTCCTAAGACTTTAATACCCTCATGTTGTCCAGTAACCCCAGGAAACCCCCCGTGTCAATTGTTCTGAAAGGACTAAACACTAACGACCAAATCCGCGTGGGGGCCTAGGAGAAACGAGCAAAAAAAGTGCTCCATTGCCTGATTTCATACCAAATCGAGAACTGGCACTAACGGATAATTGAGAACGGAAGAAAGTATGTGGGGTTTACTGAGACATGACAGTCTTGACCAGTCAAACACTTTTCATGGTTTTTCTACGTATTCTTATTGAATTTGGTGGTACTTGACCAATGTTATATCTTAGTTAACCCCATTTATTTTCATTCTTCCGTCCAGAATTGTCCATTAATATGAAATCAAGCAGATTTTGGCTTCACCTTTTGATTAGCTCATTGATTGGAGTCAGCCTTCGAGTCTGTGTAGGGCTCGATACTTGATCCCAAAAGTGGCGCCAGGAAAGGGGTTGAGAGAGGATATGCGACCGATGTGGACAATATTCGCTAAACTTCAAATATCCGTTCACAACTCCGTAAAATGCGTTCTAAACTCGAACTATTTATTCTGAACTTATCATGTGCAAGCCCACACGCAAGTCTCGCTTGTTGTGATGTAATATGTTGTGATTATATGTAGTCTTTAGTGCTTGTGATAATAGTTTACTTCATGTTTAATTTAGTTTAGTTTGCGTGACAAGCCTCAAGGCTCAAAGTAACCCTGCGAACTTAACTTTTCAACGTTCATTATCGTTGACCAATACCTCGCCAGAACATCATGACGTTCTTGACATTTTTACGAGATAAGAAAATGTGCTAGAGGCACTTCGTGCTTCGAATATTGTGTATTTAGAAATAAAGTCTGTTTTTATTTGTTCGACTCGTTTTTGTTATCGTTGGTGACTCGTACGTAAGTCACATGCATCCTAAACCCAATTTATAAATATCTCAAAGTTTAAAAAATCGTCTCAACTCAAAAAAGATTGTTCTATAATTTTGAAACATGCTGTTTTTCAAATTTTTATTCTAAACTAACAATTCATTCTAATTAGGATGCATTGCGTCGCGTGCCTTCTCGTAACGGCTATGTTAAATTGGACAAAACATTTTCGATACACAGAGACTGAGTAGTACATTTCTTCAAGCAAGTAAGTCTGTTCTGGAGGAAATTGGCAATAATTCTTGCAGCAATACCACTCTTGATCTGCTTGAAATACTGGTAGATCGATTGAACGATACCTACTGCTGATTTTCGCTGATCGAAAATGAAACAAACGAAAGCTCCCCTAACGGACATTGTGTTCTGAATTTTTGGAGTACACAAACAAGATCAGGGATTCCCGTAGTCGTAAATGCAAAGATGTGAAAGCGAGGGAGGAAGAAACAAGATATACTTCAGGGGCGAATCTTGGGGCCCGCAATGGCGTAGGAAGCAAGTTGGGATTGGGGGGCCGATCTCACGAGGCGCCACCATGGTTGGCGCAGAGAAAGAAACTTTTTAAAATGTGGAGTCTCTAATTAATTACTTTTGTACAAAATCTCTTCTTACTGTCTGCATCTGCAAGTCCGATCGTAGCGTTTTGCCTGTATTTTTAATCGTGCGATAAGAGTTACTACAATTATATTATTAGTTACAATACTTCCTCAGCTTGTGACTACTGTTCTGGAAAAGGTTTTAATCGAAGCAACCAAAAAAGGCCCTTCTACGTTCGTTACAACCTGCAAATTTCTTGGCGATCTCGTGGATGTCAAGTCCATCGATTTCCGACTGATAAATGTTAAGAAGCATGACATTGTTCAGTCTTTCTTGACCCATATTCGCTCGAAGATACGATTTCAGTCTTCGAAGCACCGAGAACGTACGTTCAGCTGTAGCAGATGTTGCTGGAATAGTAAGGTATAGCCTGAGAAGCTTGTCGACCTCGGAAAACAGCTTTCGGTTGTTGACATTTTCAAGCATCACTTTGCACACGGTTTCAAGCTTAGTGACCTGTTTTATTGGCACTTCAGCATTCGAGCACTTGACCAAATCAGGAAGCATCTTCAGTTGTAAATCCAGACGTTTCTCGTCGAGATCTTCAGCGTATGTTTCCGAAATTGCTTCGGGAATGACAAAGTGATTTGTATTGGCAGCTGTTAAAAGTAATTGTTCAATATCTCCAAGCAGTGAAAATCCTTTCT
>JBAHVQ010180523.1:0-16464 GCA_036872915.1 Nanipora kamurai
CCTCTTCCTCGCCACCCTCTTCTGCGTCAAGACCTTCAGGATCTGGGGCTGCCAGCTCCGCTTTCTTCTCAAGCGTTTTCTTCTCCTTCGAAGTTGGCGTTCTCGCGAGCGTCCATCATAGCTGCCTGAGGTGACCAGACAGCAGGGTCTTAACGATGATGATTTTTTCGCTCTTTACAATATGGCAGGCCACCAGTGGAATCAAAAACAGGACATAACAACTTTTCGGTAGTTTTTGGAAACCAAGTCTCTGCCATGAGCTTCACCTCCTCGACCGATTTGCCAGCTGCAAGCGCTTCACGGCAAGCTTCCTGAGAAGCACGTTTCGTTTGCCTTTGAATTTCAACGCTGAAGAAATCACAAACGAAACAAAAGTAACAAAAACATAAAGCGTGAAATGTTGAGAGGCCAACAGCGCGGTTGCGCCCAACACCTGGCCAAGTGTCCGCCACATCACGAATTTCATCTGCCGTCACATGCTTGCGCCCTTTGGCCTCGTCAGAGTACAAAAGTTAAAAACCATGAGGTCATGGGAGCGGCAGGCCACAAACAGAATAAAGCTAAGGGCGGGCAAGTGACTGACACTGCCATCACTTGCTTCCCATTCATCTTCAAGCCGTAGCTGTTACTAGCTTTGTAGAACTCTTTGTAGGCCTTCAAAGCCTTGCCCTCGCTGCTGGCCGCTGGTTTTTTCATCACCTTGGCAGCTGGCCGCTTAGCAGGAGCAGGTGGAGCAGCTGCTTCTTCCGAAGGTCGTGCAGGGTCTCCTGCCCCTTCCGAAGGTCGCGCAGACTCTGGTAGTGGCTCACCTTCTTGTTTTGTAGGAGGCTCAGCAACCTTGGTAGGAGCAGCAGCTGTTTTGGCTTTGGCCTTGGGTTCAGGCTTGCCCTTCACGGGAAGTTCTCGCTTCGCAGGTTTCTTCATAACAGGTGCACCTTCTTCTTGCCCACCATGACCTTGCTCACCCGCCGGCTCATCGTCAGAGAGCGCTGTCACATCCTCCAAACGCGACGACATGAGCGGCTTCCTGGCCGCTGCTGGTAGAGTCAGAGTTGGCCTACATTGGAAAATGACACACCTTGAACCAGCACGTCAATGAATAGTTCAACGCCTGGGCAGGGTTTCTACATGAGAACGTAATACAGGTGAAGCGGTCCTGGGCAGCATTCTCCCACACCCGAAGAAGATGCTGCTGTGTCCGTGAGCCTCACATCCAAGGTTCACAATCGCTGGGAAAAGCCTGCTTCGAACAGAGGTTCCCTCGTGAACCTCTACAAAACTCAAAGCAGCGGTCAAAATGCACGCTGGCAAGACTGAAAGCCGGGCGCACTCAATTGTCAATTGTGCATCAAATGTCCATGTGAACAATTACAACTAACAACAATGGTTTGACCAACTGACCGGCGTGCTTGCGCTGGAACAAAGCAAAGCTACGCCTCTGGCTTCAGCCAGTGGGCGCAGCCTGCCCGAAGCGTGGTGTCAGCACAAAGCCACAGCTTGGGCTTTCAGGGAATCACTTCAGCTGGACACGATTGGTCACACTTGACTTGCCATAGCGCTTGGCAGGTTGTCGTTTTGGGAAGCTTGGAGAAGGCTGCTTCGAAGACACCCCCCAACTATGTTGGTCGCAAATTCAAAAGGTCGCCATCGAGCTTCTTCGGCGCAAAGCGCGCCACTTTACTCTTAGGCGACCACACCATAGCGGAACGGGCGGGGCTCTCCGTTGGCCTACGCAAGATTAAAGGAGGAAAGCATTATCCTAAACTTTGGGCCGCCTACGAAAGCTTTCACTCCCTGGCCCTAGCTCAAACTTTTGGCTGCTTGGCCTTTGTCAAAGGCTGCATGTTGTGGTCAGCCAGCAGCACTTCCATGATGCCGTAGTTCTGTGCCATCATGCAATCAAACTCCCATTTTGAGTTTAGGGTTTAGGGTTTTGGTACTTGTTGATCTCGGAACGAAACAAAGTCAAGTACAGAGAAGTTTGAAGATACACACATTGCTTGTTTTTCTCAAGACACTTGAGAGTTTCACTGTCACTAAAACCTTCCATGCGCCTGGTCCGCAAAAGTTTCTTCCATGTATGTGTGCATGTTCCCAAATGCCTCCAGCTTCAGTTTCCTCAAGCGGCTGATCACTTTTGCAAAAGATACTTATCGTAGTGCCTGCAACAAACACGTCTATGTCAGAACTTAGCTTAGCACATCCAATTGCGCAGAGCTTTCACGGCTGTGTTCGACTCGCGCAATACAGACTTCACAGCAAAGTCCTCCATGGTCCGGCTACTCTTTGCCGGGGTAGTCCTTGTCTCCCACAGACTTTCGCTTAGCGCCCATCTCTGCAAGAGCGAGCCCGGTTTCAAGGCGGCGACAGCCAAAAACACTGCTGCAACAAGAAGAACAAATGAGCGGCTGCCGCTGACATACAACCAATATTAAAAAAGAAAACGTCACAAACAACTGGGTGATTTGAACCTGACATTTTGTGATGCATCCTATTCAGATCCTTCACAAACCCGTTAGATAGTTCCAAGGAGTTGACAACCGGTTTGCATTTTTTGGTGTAATTTGTTAAGCTGTTTTGTGAAGCCACAAAGCCTCACAAAAAGGTTGTTCCGCCGCAGTGATGATTTTGCGACGAACCCTAATCAGATCCGTCACAAAACTGAGCGCTCCCAACCCTAAAGATATGTTGGCCAACCAAAAGTCTGTGTGTTTTGAACTCTCGCAAAGGCAGCAACGGTTTTGTGACGTTTCCTGACCTCATCACTGAGCGCTGACGCGCCACACAAGGTACTTTCTGAAGATTCCTAATGACGCAAAACCTGGAAAAACTGTCTAACACCATGGCGATAACCGAAAAAAGGTTGTACCGTTGTAGCTGATCACCCATCTCACTGTGCCCATACACTCTCTTTTCGCATTGTGCTGCAAAGGGCGGGCCTTTGGTAGCTTCAAAAACTACGCAGGCAAACGCCAGGCGTGCGCATCAACCTCTCTTGTTGGCAGGTTTCTTGCGCGCACCGCCCACGCGCTTGTTTTGCTTTTTGACCTTGGAAAATTTACCCTTGGAGGCGTGGGCTGGCTCGCAATCTGCGGGCTTCTTCCCGCGCTGAAGAATGCCGGGTAGCTCATCTTGCGGCGCAGCTTTCAAATCTGACAAATCCGTGTCCTCGTGGTGGTGTTTGATCTCCACTCCCTTGTAGAAGACCTTCAAAGCATTGATCTCCACCTGAGAAGGAACTAGGCTCTGGCAAAAAGCGACGCGGTGTCAAATTCGCGACGAACCAAATCCCTACGTCCTAGTTCATCAGGCACTTGTGGTGGTCGGACTAACAAGAGAAAACAATAAGCGCTTTGTCATGTCCAGGCGCATTTGTGTAGTGGCTCACAACAGCTGGGTAGACCTTGTTGACGACGCTTGTGACCAGTGTCCTCATTCCCGTCCTGAATCCGTGGAAGGAGGCAACAGAAAGGCAAACATTGGAACAAGGAGTTAACAGGCATAGTTGGCGCAACATTGCCAATTTCAAGATGAAACCAAACGAGAACCACAGCAGTCAGGGCCCGGTCTTCAGCCCTAAAAAGCCACAAAAAGAAACCATGAATGGAATAAAGTTGGCGGGCGCTAATCCCAGACCTCACCTTACACATACCGGAACGCAACCGGAAAGAAGCTGGACAAAACTAAAACTGAACAGTGCATTGTTCTTGAAGGCTCTTTGGCTTCCCTCTAGTGTCCTCCCCAGTTTTGAAAAATAGGGCCAGCAGGCTCAGAGACCGCTGGAAAATAATGTAGACGGTAAGAACCCTCACCGTCTATTATGTAACAATGACAGGGGCTTGAGGCCACCGCAATATGCTAAATTGACATTGGGAAACGGCCCCCCCCAAGAGGGGCCAACATATTAGGTTTTTGTCAAATGGTGTAGGACTTGGTGGGGTCCCATGTTATGGACCAAAGTAGACGCCCGACACCCGCAACCAACTCCTCGAAGTAGCCTGGCCAGCTTCTTGACAAAGTCCGTTGTTTTGATAAAAACAGCCTTCTCCTTGATGAGAATATTGACCTCTACAGGCTTGACTTCCTGCACCAAAAGTTGGCAGTCCTTGCCGGAGGTGCCTCAGAGTATGATGAACTACAACAAGAACCCAACAAAGCCAATTACACTTGGATGGGGTAATCGAAACCCTTCCAGCTACCACTTGGCAACATAGCTTGGTTTTTTAAACCTGCGTCGTTGAAGCCATGATTAATTAGCAGCCAGGCAGCGCTCCAACAGCACGCCATGTCGGTTGTCAAGGCTAAAGTCTACATGTTTGAAGTACTTGCACGCAATCATTGGTCCTAGCGTAATGAAGAACTCCGAGTCGTCAGGCCCACATCCCAGCTTCTCAAGGCAGCGCTCAGAGGCTGACGGCCCTAAGCTGCTCCAACCCGTCAACACCTCAGGCATTGCTTCGCCTGGGCAGGGCGCGTGCCTGCAGGCACCTCTTTGTACTGCGCGCGGTGACACGACATGCTGGACCTTCCCAAAAGCTTGCAGCCAAGTTTGAGCGTCTCAATGGCCGCTGAAATTCACCACCCCTCAGACCTGGTTCAACCAGCAAAGAGCTAAAGGGCTTTCATCCAAGCATCAGAACACATTGCGTAAGTAAGTACGACTTGCCCCTCCTTTTCATGTTGAATTAAATATATCACAGCTTCAAAGCGGCCCGTGGCCGCTGTGAGAAATAAAGAAAGGCAGCTAGCAGCAAGCCTCCCAGCAATGACAAGTTTGTCATGCCTCCGCCAAACAAGGTCGCCAGGAGACGCGTTCCAGTGCTTAGAGTGGGACAGAGATAGCCTTCAACGCACATATCTTCAGAAGGAAAACAACATCGTGAAACAATGCTTGTTATTGTGTGTAAAACAAACCGTGTGAGAAGTGCCCACGTGAATATAGTTTGTTTCCCCAACAGGAAACGCGCCCGAACTTTCAGTATGCGAAAACGCACGCGAATTGGGACATACACATCCTGTACTCTAATTAGCTTTTGATCTTGCTATGGGCAAGATTATGGATGATTGGTCCTAAGTCGCATTCTTCGTTCGACCACTACTTCGCACCTTCACAGCGAGAACTTGGACGTCGTTCTGGTCATGTAGTAGACTACGGTCTCCAGCAGCCGTGACATCTTGGGGTCTCAAAGGCGAACGACTTCGTGAGGGCGAGCGTTCGTCGAAGTATTGCGCACATGATCTCACATAGGAACTCATGAGGGGAGAGATGCGGTCCAAGTGACCAAACCGGCTCTCTGTTGAGAGTTCTAGCCTAGACAGAGCAAAACAGGCCTGCAGGCTGAAGTATATATATATATATAACACGCCGGTCGAACTTCGAACGTTTGCCGCAGACTGTGTGAAAAGGAAGCGCTGTTGGCAGTGACTGGAACCAGCACCTGCGACACTACTTTGTAGACACAAAAACCATGTTTCTTTCACTGGGCGCGCTGGCAAGCGCGAAGATTTTCAACGATTCGGGCCGGCGCTGGTCTTTGAACACTCTGTCGTAGTAGTCCAAGTTTTTACCGGCCTGTGGTCGATTCCATCCCGTCAGCAGCTTCATCCAACCATTGCGGCGTATTTGGCACCTTGCAAAGCAGCTGGCAAAACGTGTTGATTCCATGGTTGAAAATTTGAAAACAAAAAATTGAGGAATAATGCAAGTTCTTGAAGAGACACTCCTCTCAACAGAATGAAAAACTACCCAATGTGCCTGTGGAGAAAAGCTTTGCTGCGGGGCATGAGCTTGCGGAGCGCAACGCCATGGAGGTGGACCTGCAGGTTCGCTAGGTCGGCGCACATCAGGCACACTTGAAGGCACAGTAGAAGTTGGAGCAGAAGCCGGCGCTTGCCCACCCACCAACGGCAAAGCTCCTGGCGCGCCTGCCATATGGGACACCGGAAGCCCAGCGTTGGAAGCGCTGTCTACGGCGCCAGGCGGTTCAGCTGTGGGTAGGGGTTGCACTGTGGACTCAGACTCAGGCGCCCGTTCGCAGCAACATGAGGTCGGGGCCGCTGCAGGAGTAGGTGGTGGAGCAAGCGCTTCATCACGAACTTCCGTGCGGGCTCTGGATTGGGGAGGGCCTTCACCATGAGATCATGTACTGCATAGCTGTGACTATGCTATGATTGCAAGCACTTACATGCAATTCACGCTGCCATGGAACTTCACCGCCGATCCAATAAGTGGTTTACGCTATTATATGAATCCAACCTATAACCATGAAGCTGAAGCAATCGGCCCAGAAAGCACCTGGTCCTGCAAGACGTGGGTCGGGTTGGAGGTTGCCGCGCCAGGAGCACCCAGAAGTAGAAGGCACAAAGTGGCCATTGCAAACCGGAAGGCGCTTTTCTGGAAGCCCCATGGTTGCCACGCCAGGGTCCTGAAAAACGTTTCACTTGTTTTGGTGCTAGTTTGGGGGTGGAGGGGTCCAAAGTTCGTCGTTCCAAAAGCGAAGCCACAGCCATGCACATGGAAAGTTCTTCGTAACGAAAAAGTCAAAAAGCGAAATAAAAAGTTTGCCCGACGATGGCCTCCGGGGCCGCAGAACTTGGCGTCAAGGGACAAGCAGTGGCTGCAGCAGCATCTGAAGAAGCTGTAGTCGAGGAAGGGTCCTGAACGCGCGCAGTTCAAATTTTTCCACATTGGGCCGGCCCCTCAAGTTAAAATTCGGTGCGTTTCCTACTGTCAAAATATTTCTCGATTTTGCTCAACCGTTGTTCGGCATCGCAATGACAAACCTCCCCAAGCCCCCTGCGACCCTTGGAAAAGCAATTTTCCAGACCTAAGCCAAAATATTCGGGAGAGTTTAAAAGTTTAAACCCAACAAAGAAAACACAACGTGAAAGGGGTTGCAATGGTTAGATCTGTCAGGCAGCAGATGGTAATTGAAACTGCCCACTGCCTTAAACCTAGCACCCACAAAAAAGGCGTGCCATGAACAAAGATGAAAACCATTAACCTCTTGTCAAATGACACGACCACAGGCCTCCAGGTCTGCGTGACTCCGCTTAGGCTTGGATTTTGTTTTGGAGCGACATGTTGGCAGCATTGAAAAATAGAAGCTCAAAAAAACGTATAATATACAGCTGCTTTTGTCATACCGAATGCAACAACTATAAAGCACCCACCTAACGGCCTCAATCAAACACTTACTGGTTCAAATTTTGCTGATCTGCAGAGCTCTGAGCCACATGCACTTGTAGTGGCCCTTGCACGCCAAACAAAATCTAAAGCGGATTCCGCTGAGAAGAACAATGCGGCAACTGTCAAGTGGAACACATGTTTGTGTTGGTGGCTGAAACTGAAACCATCACAACAAATTCTGACGTTTTGGCACATTATCCGACATGGCTTGCAATTATGTTCTTTCACCCTCAGCGCCGACGTAAGTCCCTGGCAAACGCACGTTCAGCTACGCTCAAAGCATCACGCCAGGCCATCCCGCCTCTAGCCCACAGGTTGGCTGCAACACGGTACATCTCTCTCTTGACCCATTGAGACCTGAAGTCTACCAAGATCGCAGGCTGGAGCACCTCGTTAGCAAGTGCCATCTGGTTTGGAGCCTTGGTGCTGCAATGCAAGTAGGTGGCTCGAACGCAACCTATGGAACTCACCCAACAAAACCCAGCGCAACTGCAAAATAGAAACAAAAATACATTCAACCCCACCCAATCCACGCAACAGCCCCGAAGTCTTCCCCTTGGTGAGGAATGGCTGGAGCACCCCGTCCAACAGCAGGTCCTGGAAAAAAGAGCCCGCCAATGGGAAGGAGGTCTCCCTTGTCCCAATCTCGGCTTGCAATCTTCTCATAGTAGCCTGCAGCTCGTTCCATCAAATACGGAGGCTGACCGGCAAACGCAATGGAATTCTTGTTGAGCATGTTGTCATGTTGTCCAGGTTCAACGAAAGTGCATCCACGCGAGGCATCTTATCGGCATACACCCTGAGCTTCTGCGCATCAGCTGCTTGACCATCCTCTCTGAAGGAGCGGTCTCCGCTGAGGACTCAGGTTGGACGATATTGGAAAACACAGGCAAGGGTTTGCCCATACACAAGCAACCGCTATAAAGCTAGACGCAAGAATCAGCAGCGCAGCGCGCAGTTCAAGCCAAAACTCCTTCAGGCACAAGCTGCGTCGCATCTTGCACAATGTTCTGTGGCAAGTGCAGGAGAATTGGTTCCCGGAACTCTTCATCGGACAAGAACTGCTTCATCCTCACACGCTGATCATGGCTACCCATTAGCATGCTGAAGGCTGCGAAAAAGATTAGTCTATGAGAAGGACCAACCCCAGAACCTACTAAGGCTAATCCGAAATTCTGCAAAACAACATCTCCCGCAGCGATGTCACGATACCCTCGCCGACTCCACAATCGAGAGCCCACGCCAGCGGCCGCTTGGCCTGAAGGCGTCCATCCAGCTCACTCATTTTTTGCAACTTCTACAGTGAGGAACGCCAATTATACAGAGTACATCACTACAATAATCCCGTCGACCTGGCCTGCATCAGACCTCCGCTGGAGAGGAAACTGTGCGGAGCACCAGGCCCTCCAATTCCACGAAGCTGGGCGTTCTGGAAGAGAAGGTGGAGGTGAGATCGCCTGAACAAGGCATCGCCATTTACAAGAAAAGTATTTGCCTGTGAGCGCCGCCCGCCGCCCGACTAGTCACAGCCACCACTCAAGTTGCAACAAGGCACCAGTCTCTAACACGATCCACTTTGCGGACCATCTTGAGCGACTCGCGAGGTCGAAGCTTGGGTTGCAGGAGCCACTCGTCCAGCGCCCTGATGTAATCCTGACAGACATGGAGCTCTGAATACCCCGCCAAGTGGGCCGCCAACAGCCCGAATGTAGCATCTATGTCTTCGTGCGAGTGTCCGGCCTGGAGCGTGGCTACGCATCCAGACCGGATCCTGTGGCTGCTCACAAGTCCAGACAGCCACCGGAGGCAGCTGTTGTTTTTCAACTCCTTGCTGGAGTTGTCTCCATGGATCCGCACATCGCACTTATGAAGCTCCAAGTGGAAGTGGTGAGCTATGGTGCTTATGGCGTGCGCCAGAAGCTCGCAGCTCCACGCTGAATTGTGCACCACCACTGGCTCGCTCAAATACCTTCGATTCCACCCAGTCAGGGACTGTCATTCATCACAAATACCCTTACTGTAAAAATACATTTGATTCCACCCAGTCAGGCTGTCACTCATCACAAGTACCCTTACAGTATAAAATATATTATCCAATAATGAACCGAGAAGCACGAAAAACCATAGCCGTGTGCTATGATTGCAGTTGTTGACAGAGTAGGTTTAACTAGATTTGCAAAATCCTTGGCAGCCATTGATGTTGATTTGGGAAAACCAAATTTTGAATGGTCCATGGAGTCGATCACGAGCGTCAAACAAGTTGAGCCGTCAGGTCGAATACCCTCTTGTGACTCTGATCTAAAGGTCCAGTAAGTCACTCTGTCCTTGTATTGTTTTTGGAGGTGATCCTTGTACATGTTCATCTGGGCCCTCCTAGCATAGGGCTCTGATTTGGCCGCCAGCCGACGTAGGATTAGACGGTGCTTTATGCATACAGAGCATTTGCTGTGCGGGCTGTTCGGCCTGATGGCTAGAAGATCTCTGAAGCTATCCTCCCATACCTCAAGCAGCTTTCAACAAGCGAAGCTGGCTTGCATCAAAAAGGCAATCGTTGGCAATCACGCAGTTTAATGATTAGTTAAGTTTGGCAACCCAATACTCAACAAAAAACGCGATAGGCATTGGAAAAAAAGTGCCGAGGTGCTGCACAAAACAGTTTTCGGTCAAAATTATGGCCAGTTTCCAACTTGCACAACTCATAATAATTCCAGATAGTTCCGGGAGGGAGGAACTTCATGTTGGGAGCATAGCCCTTGTACTCGGACACCTTGTTCAGGTGCCGTGGTCGCTTGCCTCGCCTTCTGAGTTTCTTGTCGTTTGCGCTTCCCGCAACAACCTCCACTACATCCGCTTGCCCTGATGCTTCGGGCAAGGGTTCAGCTAAAGTGTTGTAGGCTTTCTGCAACCACTCCACTATGGCAGGCCTCATGGAACTCAAAGGAAGTAGTCCTGTCCATGCAATGCACGACATCTCTCCTTTCACTAGCATTTTCCAAACCGTATTCATTGCACAAAACACGCTTGCTAAAAACCATCTTTAGCGTCTCCATGTTTTGACCAATCCTGCTTGCGGAAGAAATCGTTGATCCATAGGGCAGGTTTCGCTCCCTTGAAGCGCTGCAGACCGAAGCCGCCCCATGCGATGCTCTCCCACGCCGAGCAATAATCGGAATGATTGCTGACAGACTGGATGCCCATCAAGTTTCAGCGCTCCTTTCTCGCCAGCTGCTGGCCCCGAAAGCATTGCAAAAACCTGCGCGCAAAGATTTCATCTATGAATGGACCTCAATGTAACCTAAGCGGCCAAAATGCCGCTGATGAGCATCACCTTGTAATTTAATGTTACCCTTGGGGATCACAAACGCCTGACACTGACAAGTTGCTTCCTCGTCCGCTTTCAGTTTCGGCAAATCAAGGAGGCGCGTCCGAGTCTTGAAGAGTTTCTCCAATTTCGTTGCGTCCTCCTTCCAAGGCCGTCGGCAATCTGGGTTTCGACATGTGCATCTAGTTTTGACCACTTGGAGCAATCTCTGGTTGACCTGCGCAAGGAACTCTTCCCTGCTTGGCTGGCGCTTCCGCTTTGAAACCCTCTGGCGTGCTTCAACCCTAGCTGGAGCTGGAAGCGGTGGCGCCGCGTCATCATCGGATAGGGCGTCCACTTCCACCACTCCCCCCAGTCCCCTAGCTAATCCTGGCTCATCGTCCGACAGCTCGTCCACATTGCGCGGAAGAGCCACCAATTGCTCCATTGCCATGATCACAGCATCATGAAAGGGTTTCGAACCGCTATCAATCAGGAAGTTGCTGAGTGATTTGTCACAAAACGCGCAGCTAAAAAATCAGTCAGTTAAACTCGCAAGGGGGCGCCACACAACACCCAAAACAAAAAAAATGAAAGCTGTCTTGTTTTGATCCCAATCATCCAATCACACGGTCAGTGCTCAACACGGGGACGCGCGTGGACGATGTTGGGTTATCCGGTGGAACTGGCTCATTTGTCCTACGGCTGCAACTTCAACGAAGCTTGAACAGGAGGGCGGTCTAGTAGGAAGTTGTTTGCGCGCAGTTTCTAGCGGGGAGCCAGAAATTGTTCAAGTGACTTCGTTTCTCGTTTTTGCCCATAAACCTACTATCTATCCTTCGGTTCCTTCTCAGTTTTAGTTTCCCTGTGGTACCTTCCCAAGGGTCTTCCCAAGCTTTCCTTTAATTCAATCTTGTCATGAGATCTCCCAGCAAAGGCAGCCAGCGCCTGTACCGTGAGATCACCACCGCCCAACAACTCCTAACCCCAAAAACCGCAACAGCAAACGGATTCAATTCTTGTTTCATTTCGTGACAATAACTGGCTCATGTGCCACACCTGGCCAGTGGCTGCACGCTTAGCTTCCAAGCCTTAACAAAGGAAGAACGCACAAGCGTGTGACGTGAGCCCCCATCCAGAGAGAATTGGTGAGTTCAAGCTCACCCCCCCCTTCCCACTTGGCTCAAGGAGCAGCAAGAAGCCTGAACCCTCAGATATAACTTCAAGCCCCGGATAGCAGGAACAAGACTTACCCCTCAAGTCCATCCAGAGCCCAACCATGTCCCTACAACCAATTAAAATGCAAAAGATGCTAGTTACATTCCTTACATCACCATCCGATACCGCCGCGTGCACTTCCATGATGGAGACGAGTGGTCAATGCGGTTAGCTGGGCAGGTCATGGGAGGCGGGGGCTAGTTGCGAGAGTTCCAATTGCCAAGAACTCGTCCGAAGAACCATTGCTTGGGTAGCTTGGGTCGAACTTGATGGTATTTGCAAAATGGGCATATTTGTGCGCAACACGATTCCCGCCCCAAGAGCCCCGCAACAGCGAGGCAGGAGATACACTCCATACCTTCGCCCAGAGTGCGCTCACCTAAGCTGCCCCGGCCTGCTCCTGGTGATGCTCCTGGTTTGGTAGTCCTGGAATCCCCAAAGTGATTGCCACAACAATCAAAAGTACTATATAGTGCCCCAACTACTCTTCTAAAATCTTCTGAGGCCCCATCATCATGCTCTTCATCGCCTCTGCCTTCTGCCCTGCCATTTGGATAAAGGCTAAAATTAACCTCCTGCCGCTACCCAAAGGCTCCACCAAGGGGAACTGTGGCCCAAAACTCCTGAAACATGGCGCCCAAACGCCGGTGTTTTCTCGCTACAACCAAGGGTCTAGCGATGGCCTCCATCCTAATAACGATGGCCTCCAACCTAGAAGCGATGGGGTAAGAATTTCGATGAACGACCCTTCAAGACACCGATGCTGCAACTTTTCACATGTTCAATACGCGCCCAGATACAAGGCTGCAAGCAACGAGGCACTCTGGTTTGCAGTGCCCAAGGCAAATGTCATTTACTTTTCTATAGAGACATTGCGCCTCCTTTATTTTGGGTCCTTCTTGCGGGGTCGGGTATGTTCCACCTGATGGGCCCTGTCACGTAGAACCAACATTACCAGGATATCAACCTTCTCTTCTCTCCCATTTGTTGCCTCTTCTACTTCTCAAATCCTTCAGTTGCTGGTAGGAAACACCACTACGAAACAACCAAAGTCATCAGGCCACTATCACAGCAGGGCCACCGGGCTCGATCCGAATCCTGAGCAGCTCCAAACATCAACTGCAACAACTCTTGAAACATCGACATGTCGGATTGGGAGTCCATTTTTTGTTTCGCGGCCTGTTTTGGTTTGCTTCGAGGTGACCTACAATCACATCTTCATGGAAATGTGGGAAGATGAGGATTGGCTTTGGGCCGAGCTGCAGAAGAACAAGGCCATGGCGCCCAAGGCGTTGACGTCCATGGGCTATGGTGGAAAAAACTCTATGTACATGCGGAAAAGCCTGCAATTTGGCTCTGAAAAGGACAGTTTTCTCGTGAGTTTTGGGTCTGGTTTTCTTTTTGTTGACGGTTTGTTGCTTCTGTTGTTTTGTGTTTTCGCAATGTCGGTGTCAAAATGAGCCTTTGCTGCTTTTGTCCCTGTTTTTTTCTGTTGATTGGTTTCACGGGTCGCTTGCTCTGCTTTGTTTTGTGTTTTTTTCGCTTGCGCTCCTCTATTTCAACCTTTTTCGTTTGCCCTTTTGGTGCTTTTGCACCGTATTCAGTTTGCTTTGCTGATTCAAGCATCAACAAGTCCGCGTTGGTTCTTTCCTGCCAGGCAAGAGTCTGTGGCCGAATCTGAAGGGTTGCCGTTGGAGTTCTACACCTCATACAATGCCAAGTGGTGGAAGCCATGGCTCTATTTTGACAACACCTCCTCGGTACCTGGCGTTTTTGCTTTACAGAATTCTTGAGTTGACTTGGCTACGAATGCAGCTACCGAGAGGGTAAATTTGGTGTCAAGCATGACCACATCCATGGAAAAGTAGTTGTGATATGTTTTTTTGCGGTTGCAAGACAATGAATCAAAGTGTGATGGGGGAACTGTGTTGCAAATGGTGGCTATGGAGCGTGATAGAACGAGATGAAGAAGGGCCCGAATACGCAGAAAGACAGTTCTGCGAGAAACCAGTGTTCAGTAAGAATGCAAGTTAGACTCGAGGTGAATGAACTAAATTGCTGCACAAACTAGGTAGTATGGGTGGGTCTCGGTGTACATACTGCATATTCTGCAGCGTTTCTACTTTCCTCACCGCCGCCAAGGTCAATGCGACCAGGTTCCTCAAGAAGTGCAGCGAGACAACACTCTTCTCGGACGGCCCGATGCGGAACTACCTGGCGCAAACGGGTGATAGTGATGGAGTACAGATGATTGATGGTGCAGTGCCGGGGCTCAAGCCAAGATAGATACGAAGATAGGGCGCAGCGGCGCAGCAGCGCAGCAAACATGCTTTGAGGGGGGTGCGAAGGGTTGCGAATATGTTCAAGCTTCTCCCGAGCTCCATGGACTGCGTTGACCACATGTTTGATCATATTTTATGAACATCAAAGGTGGAGCGCCAGATGCAAGAGATGTTTCCGGGTGATGTTCTCGACAGGCTTGTTCAGTTCTTGATCCTTTCCTTCAGGTGACGGCCATGAAAGCATGTTGTTTGGTTGCGTAAACGGCCAAGATTGTCTAGCATGCCAAAATGCAGGTAGCAACATTGTAGGTTTCAGATTGTTTGGCTGTAACATCTGGAGCCGAACAGGATGAAAGGAATAGTTTTTCAAGATATGTCGATTTGACGTAGTCATGTAGGAGACAATATGAAGCCGCAAGTCTTGAACATGAAGCCAAACCGACTCATCTTGGCAACTTGGCCGCCTTTGGCCCAGGTTGTGGGTTCATGTCCTGATGAGTACTTTTGGAGGGCGCCAAGTTGTCGTAACGAGACCTTCAAGTGCGTGATGTTCTTTACCAGCGGTGCTGGTTGGAACCTTGAGCTGGTCATGCAGCAAGCAACTGCTTGGAACATGCCGATTGCTGTGGCAACTACCAACACATGGGCGGATTTTGTTGCAATGCCAGTGGCACACCAGAGCCTTTTCTATTGGTGGGAGCCAGATGCAACTTTCCTGGAGATGGCACCAGTTGAGGTGATTTTCCCACCGCATGACAGTATTGGCCATGCCAATGGAGATTTCAAAACAGCTAAGAGGACAATCAAACTCTCCAAAGGCGTCATCAAAGACTTGTCGTCACTCTCTCCCAGAGTGGAGAATTTTCTGGTGAACATGGAAATCAGCGCGACCATGATCCAAGCAATCATGCTGGACCAGAAGAACACAGGAGTTCTTAGTGGAGCGCGGTTGTGTTGTTTGCTTTTGATTTGATGCTTGCGGAGTCCTAATCTGACTTGTCTTTTTGGGTTCCTGAAGTTCAGCGTTCGCCTTCTCGATCAGGAGATTCCTGGGACGATGTCACCTGCCGATGGCTCCAGAGCAACAAAGCCACGTGGGAATCATGGTTACCAGATGATACCACTTGTTTTGCGGGCTTTGGGCTCGTTGACATCGAGTCTGGAGAGCTTGCAATGGATAGAACTGTTCGCGAGGGCAAAAGGTGCGGGCTCGGATGGACACATCGAACGCCATACTCCAACTGTTTTTCTTTAAAACGTTGGTCAGGTCAGATGCCAAAAAATGTGTGCCGATGTCACAAAATTCGGTCAGGTGCCAAGTTTGCCCCAGCGGTACCTTTTCTGAGCGCTTGGTGGATTCCATCGGCGTGACCCACATCTGTTCCGCATGCCCCTTGGGCACTAGCCAGGCTTTGGGAGCCTCGCTCAAGTGTGACCCCTGTGACAAGGGCACATACCAAGACGAGCTGGGAAGCCACAGCTGCAAGCGTTGTCCACTGGGCACCTATCAGGATCAAGAGGGTCAAGTCCAATGCATTGCGTCTCTTGTCTTCAGATGACAGAAAGCGCTGGAACAGCGCAGGGAGTTGTTGGCCATACGCGTGTGGACAAGTTTTTTGATTCGCAGAAGGTACAGGGGTTGTTTTGTGGGTCCCGGTTTGTGTTTGCAATTGGCCTTCGGTAGAAGGGTTTCATGCGCATAGCGGTAGAATTGAGCGAATTGTGTTGCAGGTGGCGTTGCAGCAGAGGGATTGTGTTGTGTAAACGCCGAACTTCGCTAAAGGATGCTAAAGGTGCAATTTCGATCCCCACAGAGAAGAATTGCTTAGATTGCATCAGCAATGTAGGGCCCCACAAGAATGTGTGTGGTAAGGCTCTTTGGTGATGTTGAGGCTATGCGGTATATTGAGGCGATGTTAGGCTGAAGTTGGGGCTCTGGTGGGGTCATGTTGGGTCATCTTGAGGCTTGGTTGATGTAGTGAGGCTAACCAGCACCATGCATAAACAATAACATGGTTCAGATGTGGGGAGCAATGCTGGAGAAAGTGAAGGAGAAAGGTCTGAGTGATCGCCTTGCGTAAATACACAACCTTATCAGAAATGCAACTTAGGGACCCACAACAAAAACCATGGACTTTAAGAGATGTATAAAAGGGGCCACACTTCGAACTTGGTTCTTTCAGTTAACTCAATTTCCAGGTCAAAAATGGCGATGGAACGGCACGGTGAAAGGTCCGAAGAATTGAAGGTGTTTGAACAATGTTTCTCTCACAACTGCGGTGACAAGCTGCAATACGCGCGGCTGCTGAAAGAGGCTGAAAGAAATGGTTTAGGGGGAGGTATCATGAAGGACCATGAATCAAACCATGTGGATTGGACAGCTTGTAAAAAGTTCTCGCAGGTACACACGGGTGATCAATCCGTGCTTCCCACTCCAAGGCATAGCTTCGTTGCACTGAGTTTGCCAAGGAGTG
>JBAHVQ010180565.1:0-16460 GCA_036872915.1 Nanipora kamurai
TATTCCAGGAAAAATATTCAACACGTAAGTAAAATCATCCTCGTCGCCAACTTTGTAGTGTATAAGAACGCAACATATTTTTTTGGCGGTAAAATCTCGACAACAACTGACTCATACAATCACCTGATGTAACACGTGATCACAACCATATAACATTGCCCTAGGCTGATTATATTACGTTACAATTTCGAGCCAAATATTCTCACTAGCATTGCCCTCGATCTTGCTGGGATCTGGTGGGAATTGTTACAGGTTGATCAAGCCTATTTAACTAACGGCTTGCTGAAGATAAGCTTCTCCAGAAGAAACAGAACTACTCGCGACCTGTAAACGTCGAGGGCCTGAAGACCCCACGTGTAAATCCATTAATATGGAGTCATATTTTGGCTAATCCAACGCACTTCAGTTGGCGCTGTGAGTGCGTTTATAAAGGTAGCAGATTTCGCCCTAAAAAATGGTGGAGACAAGGATTTGATCACGATGTGGACGGATGCTACAGCATTTATGCTGCAGTGCAACCACGACCAAATTCAGTACAGGCGACTGGCCATGAAAAAAGATTTGCACAAGGAAGAAGAGCAATCCACACAAATAAGCCCCACCAATGTCTCAACGAAGGTAAGTAAACGATCACTTAATGTCACTAAACCAGCCAAAGTTGTTAAAATATTGACTAACCAGCCTACCTTTACGGCTGGAAGGGTTAAAGATTTTTTGCTCGCACGGAATCAGTTGACTTGTTATCGCACAATTTTAGAATGTGTAACGGGCGTCAAAATTGAGTTTATAAAGAATAAAATTCCCATTGCAAGGCAAGATCGCCAACATTATCCATATAGTGATTGTGTCGACAGAAATCCGATCAGAATTGAAGAACAAAAACTTCTTAACAAAGGGGCGATTGTAGCCTCTTCACACGAAGAAGGGGAATTTGTGTCTCCAATAGTTTTGCGGCCAAAAAAGGACGGCTCGCATAGAGTGATTTTAAACCTAAAAGGACTAAACGAAAAGATCAAAGCGGTGAAAGAATCCAGAGCACCAGAATCAAAAGCGAGAGCAAGAAGCTTCCTAGGAATGACAGGATATCTTTCAAAATTAACACCGAGATACTCCTCGCTAACCGCACCTTTGAGAGCACTAACGCGCAAGGACATAAAATTGAAATGGAGGATAGAAGAAGAAGCATTTGAGAAGGTCAAAGAGAGCATCACCGTTGAAAGAACCATAGCCTACTTCAATCCATCCAGATCAATCTTCGTAAAAGCCACCCACCACGAAGGACTTTCCGCCGGACTGTTCCAACAGACTGACAAAGGGCTACAACCAGTCCATTTAATAAGTCGCACGATAACAGAGACGAAGAAACGGTATAGCCAAGCGGGAAAGAGATGCCTCGGCAGTACACTGAGCGAAAAAAAGAATCAGTATCTATCTACTGAGAGCACCACGATTCAAGATCATAACCACACACAAGCCGCTCATCCCATTATTCAATAAAGCAACCATGAAACTTCTTCCAAGAATTCAAAAATGAGTAATGGGAAGGCAGGATGCGGACTACGAGCTTGTCTATGAACCAGTTAAAGATGAAGCTGATTCACTTGACTTCCTATCGAGACACCTATTCCTTGAAACCGGGCGAGACGTATTAGAGAAAGTAGTCAAGAAAGTGGTAGACGCAGACCATGCTGTTGTAATGGATCACATCAAACAAGAGACACTAAAAGACATCCAACTACAAGCAATATCAGAGAGAACATTCAAGTGTGACTGGGAGCAACACCAAAAGGACCCTAACATCATGACTTTCTACGGCATACGGCATGAATTGTACTCAGTTGATAGCCCAATCTTCCGAATGAACCAAATTATCATCCCCACAAGCCTACAAAAGAAGATAATGAAAGCCGTGCATCACTTGGAATGACCAAGACCAAACAGATGCTTGGGCAAAAGTACTGGTTTCCTCCAATGTATAGTTTGGCTGAACAGATCATAGGACAATACTTCGAATTCCAGGTGACCACAAAGCAACATAAGCAAGAACCAGTCAAACCAACAAAGATACCAATAAAAACCTTGGAACACGATTGTTGTGGACTTTGGAGAGTCATACACGTAGGTCACTACAATCTCGTAGTGATAGACAAAAGGACAAGGTATCCAGAAGTAGCACAAACAAGGTCAGCATCATTTCAACCAACAAAAGAGAAGCTCAAGACTATGTTTGCCATCCACGGAACCCCACAGCAACTGGAAAGTAATAAAGTACCACCATTTAATTCGAAGGAATTTTCCAAATTTGTGAAAACTGAAGGATTCCAGCGCCACCGAATTACCCCAGAACACGCACGAACAAACGACGAAGCCAGAAGCTTCATGAAACTATTGGACAAGACCGAGAAGATTGCCCACGTCCAGGGACGAAACAGCAACAATTACTGTCCAAGAAATGCTGACGGGCTTCAGATCAACACCACACCCCGGTACTAGGAGGACGCCGTACGGATCTCTCATGAACAGACCGGTAAGAACCGAGGACACAACTATGAGGAAGAAATACAAAAAGAAGATCACACGAAAAGCTCAGGATAGAAATACCAGAGAGCACACCTTCATAACTTACGACTACGTCCTATTGAAACAAAAGAAAAGAAATAAATGGTCAACAGCGTACAAGCCAACTTTTCTCATTGTAATCCGCACAGATGGATGAAGCATCGCGGAGAGATGAATCACGGACGGACGTGAAGTATACAGACAATGACAATGAACGGACAGGAAGAAGAGACCCAGATCCAGAGAAATGGAGAGAGACAATATTTTGAAATGCTAATCCACAACCAATCTCGTTCTCAGAGCCTTCGTCGTGCCATGCAAATGCAGGTCCTGGAATAATGCATCTCCTGAAATGTTTTGATTGGTTAACTGCAATTAATGTTTTCGGCCGGAAGTAAGCAACATTAATAGCTCTCTCATGGCAGAACACAATTCAAGCAATATCTCATCGAGCAAATTTTACTTTCGTGACAGTGCTGTTGTCGCAACACTGAATGCGTTCATCGCATTTATCTTTTCGGCGACAATTCCGAGAAAACGGACTTGCTCCTGGGATCAAAAAGTTTACGAATAACAAAATATCTGAACACGACAAATATTCGAAATTCGTCGGTAACAATTGCACTGGAAGAATCACAGCGTTAAAAAAGGTGAATGATTTCAAGGAAGTTTGTCTTGAGATAGCAAATTTAAAAAATTAGAGATTAGAACTGTAGACCGCAAGATATAAACAGGGAAGTAAAGCGGAGAGAGACAGGAAAAAAAACAATGCAATTGAATGTGTCGTGATCTTTACAAAAAAGATTTCAAAGCAATGCCCCTAAGCCATGGACGTCGAATCAGGATCAGGTGTGCATGCTTTGTTTGCCAGTTATTATAAATATGCCGCAATGACTTCAAATGGTAGACAGCTAAGAATACTGCCTAAGATCGTACATCCAAATATTTCCGAAAGAGTCGAAGTACCGTCGAATGTTGAATTTTTATGGACAAAGATTAGTTGAAACGAAAAAGGTTCTGAACTTTTGGTTTGGGCATCACCTAAAATAAATTATGTTAACACATGTTTCAGAGAACACACCTGCTGTATAAACAACGGCAAGATTCTGTTGTTGAGTTTTGTTGAAAAACAACAGCAAACTCTTTGTTTTTAATGGCTAAGAACCAAACTTATTTCGAAATATTGTTATTTAGGAAAGAGGAGAATGGACATCAACGTTAAGTTCCTACCAGAAGGAAAAGATAATCTGATGGCCCAGTAATTAGGGAATTTCCAGTGTACCAAGCAAGAGTTATTACAGATATTCCTCAAGTGAAAAGGTGTGTTTACATGCTTGTGCTGAACCAAATAAATGAAAACTGCCAGAATCTGTGCGCGAAAGCTACATAAAAGCCATCGATTTTACGAGTTTCAAGAAAAGCACCAAAAAACCTGTTCACTTCCAAATGGATCGATGTCCTTCGAGTGATGAGAGAAAGAGTGCCTGATGTTCTTGGCTTTGTAGTGACCATAACAATCGGTGTACCCACGTTAAAGAGATGGTTCTTTTTTTTAAAGAGATCCAGACAGTTATCCCTAAAAAAAAAGTCGCCACAGTTAGTCTAGGTTCTGATGGTAAAACCAAAAAAGTACCAAGATTTTTCTTCAATTTATTAGCAATGCTGATATTGCAACACACAACAAACCTTGTGTTTTCTCGACACGTTTATTGTAAATCAATATTCTACGCTGATTTGAAATATTTTCCATGCACAAGAGCTTTTTAACTTTTAAAGTATCAAGTCTCCACTCTGACATCTTCATCTAAAAAGTATTACAATTAATTTTCATTTTGAGCTGACAAGTAATTGTTTGAAGTGTGGAGAAGGATGTTGTTTATCAACGTTGTATCAACGTTGCAGCAGTCTTTGTAGAACTGTAAAATTGCACCGTCACGTAAAAGCAGACGATCAACAATAAGAACAAAACTTTACTGTTTAGTTTTTTCGATGTGAAATTCAGAATGGATTTAAATGTACAGCTTATCAATGGGCAACGCCGTAGCTAGAAATCAAAAATGGCTTTCAAATTATGTTGGTATTCTTGAGTATATGATATTCTTGAGGTTTTAAAACATTTTGGAAAACTCATTTGTCCTCTAGCAACGCCTCTGGATGCACAAATATAATTTGGCTTGAATACTGGTGATGGTTGTATCCCGTTTCTCCATTTCACGTTGTTCGCTCTTGGCAAACTTTCAATCTTCACCACACTGACATTTAAGAACTTCTATATTTATAGACCTGATCAAACATCAGAGCTTTCAACGGAGAAATTACTAATACAGGACTGGAAAACTGAATAGTGTTCCCACCTCACCTGTAAAAATCGAAGAGCAAAGGGAAGAAGTTGGTAGATCATCGAGACTACGCAGACTGTAGGGAGAATACAGACTGTGTCTTTTTTGGCAAATACCGCAGACCTCCGCGGGTTATACTGTTTCGGTTTATTTTTCAGTTCTCCTCTGTTCAGTTTTTTCAAAGAATATTGTCGAGCGTAACGTTAAACACACTTTCCTTGCGATTACAAGATAGTACGCTGCCTAGAGAGAAGAGAGCTTAGGGTGAATCACCGATCCATTTTTTGCACATGCTCTGCTTAACCGGAACAGTTTCTCTGTTTTCGGCAAAGTATTATTCCAGACCCTTCGTTTGCGAGGTGCGGCGAAGGCTCCGCGAACGAGGTTAATCCACAACCAGAATCAAATGGAGATACAACTGATGGGAATAAAGAACCGACACAGGAAAGAGACATTCCACAACAAACGAAACCACTAGAGACATCTCCAGAAATACTGCAAATCTCATCTAGACCCAAAAGAACCAGGAGGAAGACATCATACTTGGGATATTATGAAGATACAGATGGGACACCTCAAGAAATTATATGTTCATATTCAGTCATCTATATTAAGTCAGTGCATGTAGAAGTTCTACTCTAATATCGTAAGTTACCCTGTGAAAAAGGGCAGAACTGTAATATCCAATAACACCAGAGACGCATGAGCTGAATATAAATAACAGTGACTGTCTGAGACACTCGGCAACGTAAAACCTTAGCATCGAGACATAGTTAAATTACTCTTATTAGAAGCTTCAGTTCTAAGATACGAATACGAGTTGTTACACCTGTCAATTGGAAATTCGAGAAAAGTGGCGGTTGTTTGAGCAAGGTTTTCTTGTTATGGCTACAAAAAAGAACATATTTTAAATACAATTGATTTATTTCTTACGAATCTCTCTTACCTGTGCTTGCATCAAACGGTCAAGCGGCTGAGATGGAACACGGGGTATTAACAAACTCAATGCGCCATCCGAGTATTTTGAGTAAACGAGACTTGTGGCCCAACTATCCAGTCGACTTTAAACTTTCGAAATTGTTCATCGCTTTGTAAAATATTTATGAAGGCTGACCAGTTCACGACCAGTTCCACTTAATTGGCAAACTAATCACAGCGACGTTTGACCAGTTCCACTTAATTGGCTAACCAATCACAGTTAACTTTGACCAGTTCACCTAAACGCGACAAATGAAGACCATTTGATACCGGAGCACATCCAAATTAGGTAAACAAGATCGCGATTGTGATTCAAAAGCATAAAAAACGAGCGGAAATCTTTTGAAATTAGGATAAAATCATGCACGAAATTTTGGTAGAAATCTTCAATATTTTTTTTGATTGGTAGGCGATCACGCCCCTCGTCCCGACACCATTGTTTCTAATGTACCATAGCAAGATGCTTTGCTCCTTTTAGTTTTAACGCGGTACAACTATACCATGAGATGAACTCTGGATCCTTAGTCGCTGATATCAGGGAGCAATCATTAAGTACTTGCTAGAGTGGGCCGAAGGGAATATGGATGGGTCATGAAATCATTTTTAGTCAGCATGTTGGGCCATCAAATAATTTGTGCTACTTTAGGTGGGCGATCAAACAAACCATTCTTTATTTTTTGTTAAAGAAAATCGCGATATATTTTAAATTTCTTCGGAAAATTGATAGAATCTCCCCTGTAAACCTTACATAAACCAAAAAAGTCTTTCCACTTAAACTCAGCAACAATTATTTATATGTTGATTATTTAGATATAAGTACCACTCGCCATATTTGTTTTATGGTTATGGAATCTCATTTTCATGTAACTATCAGAAAGGCCTATTGACTGTCCGGTCTGCTGCACTTCGGAACTTTACCGTTGTCCCCCAAACATACCGGCACTGACGTTGCCTCGGAACATCGAATTAATATCAAAAGAGTTATCAAACTGATTAGAAAATGTCAACTTCACATCAGGCTTGGTGAAGAAATTAGCGCTAAGTTGGATGTTAACCTCCGGCATCCACTGGTTACACGAATTACAAGTATATAGTTTATCTAAGCAGTTTTTGAGCAAAACAACAGACTTTTAATCATGCTGTAAAAATGTCCACTAATTTTATTATTCAGTGATTAAAAAAGCAAACCCTCATGTCAAACAGAATCAAAGGGTTTCTTAAGGTTTAGAAAACATGCACAGACTTTTCCATTTCTGTTTTGATTTACATGCTGATCAACTAGGGTTCTTAAAGTGAATAAAGTGATCAGCTGTTCTATGCCCAGATAAATAGCCAATTTGTGATAGACGAGTAGGTTGGTTTCCTGAGTTGAGTTTGTTAAGTTACTTTGTTTTTCACACAAATTCCTCTATATTCATTGGGGTCTCACTTGCCATCGGATTTAAAGATATGGGTTATGAGACCATCACACCATTGATCTGTGAAACTACCACATTCTGAGATAACGTTGAATTGTTTGTGATATCGTTTAAGAAGTATTTTTCACAAGACCCAATAATTTCATTTTTAATCTTATCCACGTTTGCTGAATATTTGTTTCAATTTTTTGGCTACCTTCAGGAGGTCATTCGCCGAGATAAGATCAAGAAAATTATTTTAGTCGTTATATATTGCTTTCAAGTAACTGGATTCTCTGCAATGCTTGCTGTTCATTACCTAAGTTATACGTAGAGACAAATGATTCAAAATGAGAGTGCATATGATTATCAGATACTTGTGATGAACTAGAGGAAAATCATCAATGCTTAACTCATATTTTTGAGGGTTTTTCAAAATGAGTCAGGGTCGCCTTTAATTGCTTGCTCAAGCTCGTCACTTTCTTCTTATGCAAAATATCTTTGCTTTGGGCATTTTTTATATATTTTAGAGTATAACTGTTAGCATTTCAAATTTTAGGATTTAATGGATCTCTGTGGTGTTGGTTTTGCTCACTTCTAACACTGTGCCTGTGTAATCTACACTCTTTACCAAACCATTTCTTGCTATTGATTATTGGTGATTTTTGGTCTGCGTTTTATTCTTTTTTTTATTTTAATTTTAAGTGATCTTTTGGCAGCATCTGAGATCATGTCTTGAAATTGTGAGGCACAACAATCAAGTAGTTTTAAATTCTCTGGAAAGTTTTGCTGTTCACTACCTAATCTAGACGTTACCATCGCAACCTGGCCTCAAAGGCCAGCACCAGGGTTAAATTGTCTGCAATGTTGTACCTAAATTATGCTTGGTTGAATGGATTTGAATTACACGGTTCACTGTATTAGGGCCCGCAAATGGCTATTAACTAGGAAAACTGAAGTTAACATTCTTGACTCTTGCGATATAAAGAACTTCATTCACCCGATATGTTTCTACCTCTTGTAGCTAAAAACTGTAAAGGGGGAAAGGCTCTATATCTGATTTGTAGTTTTCTAATGTAGGCTTTTTTATGCTCACAGATCAAGTCCAGCGGTTGCGGTCCGGCTGACCTGGCAGCCGCAGAACCAATATTAATGCAGCCGAATCAATAAATGGTCAGGCCGGCTTGCAAATTGAACGCATATGGAAGTAATCACATTAACCGCATCGACCAAATCAGGTAAACTCTGACTTTCATCATAAAGCAGCGTCCTTATTCGCCACTGTCGTGTACTTAAAATTAAATGGGGTGCTGTTTCAGTCAATGTCACCATTTCCGTAAGTATTTATGCTCTGTGCAAATATTGGTTCTAAACTTAAAATTATTGTGCTCTTTTGGAACATATATAGTCAGTGTTTAGAAATATATAGGCTGTATTTAAAAAAAGGACTTGCTCTGTTCAACAAATGTGTGCTATGTTCATAAAATATATGTTGTGTTCGAGAAATTTATGCAGTGTTAAAAAATATATATGCTGTTTTCAAAAATGTATGTTGTGTTCAAAAAAATATATGCTGTGTGAAGAATGTCCATGCTGTATTTAAAAATATATGCTATTTAATTCTAGAAAATATATGCTGTGTTCAAAAATTTATACGCTGTATTCAAAAAATATTTGCTATGTTTATAATTACACACAATGCAAAACGCATTCAGTTTTCAAACTGGCGGAAAGTGAATAGGAAGACATTGGAAAGATTATCATGTCAGCCCTGGAGCGGATCTCATCTATGCGAGACATCTCTTTAACAAATCAGGATACGTCAACTGCAACGTCAGATTTACAAATGCCGCAGAAGCAACCGTCCGTTTCAACCGAAATGGCTCGTCTTTTCCCTTCACTTAAGGTTGAAGGAGGAAGACGAGGAGATTCTTTGTCAGGATGAATGAAAAACAGTACAAGACTCAATTGTGATTCAAGGCAACGAGCGGAAAAAAGGCAAGAAAAACAGCGACGTCGACTACAAAGCCAGTCCACAAAGATCTCGTTTTTATTTCAAATCATGAAGAATCGTCTGTGCCAGCTTATAAAACTTGAGTAGAACTGGAAAGAGATTGTTATATTATTCACGAATTTCCCTTTGTAAGGCACTGGAACGTAGATGGGCTGAAGGCAGCAATCGTTCGCTAGTTTCCGCAACTTGATGTTGAAGACTTTATTTGTTTGAAGTATATGATTTGTTTACAAAATGTATTTAGATATATTATTTTAGCAATTTATTTATATTCTAATCCAAATTGGTGATGGCCACCCAAAAAAAGTCGATAAGCAGTTTAAGTTGTTCCTTGAATTTTTTGTGTTAACATGTTCAACATTTACTTACATGTACCTTCATTGTTGTGATATATTTACTATTCTGTGCTCTGTGTGTAGGAGTATTTCAGTGTTTGAAGTTAATTTATACACATATACTGAATGAAAACCATGGACATTATGTTTATAGCACAAGTGTTGAAACAGCCAGTTATTAATTCTTTCTTCCAGAAAGAAATGAATGCTAGAACTAATCAAACACTGAGATACATGGTCCCTTCTGACAGAATTGAGATGACCAGTGATCCGTTTATAGGATATCAGCACAAGGCTCTGTGTACATACGTGCTCTTTGTAATATGACCAGTAATCAAACTGAATAGAGCAGTGATGACAACGATGGTGAATCTAATGACTTATTAAAATCACCTTTGCATGACCTGCCATTCAATGCTGGTTCAATTTTTGATTGTATTGACCTCACCAGGAATGTTGTTCTAGACACAGGTAAGTACCCGTGACTCACAGTAGACTGTCACTGGGCTCAAACCTATCAAGATGAAAGCAATGACACAACAAAGTAAATCCAGCAATGGTAAAATAATGTAAAATCTATCAACCATTGAACCACTGAAATAATCATTTCAACTGCTTATATTGGAGTCCTTTGGGCCTGCTGTAAAGCAGGCAATGTAATCTGAGAGAAATATCACGTTTTTATTGTTAGCTACAGATCAACCCATCATCGCTAGCAGGGTTCATAAAGAGAAAGACCTGGGGTCCATCTGGAATCTTCTCAGTATGCCATGGGAAAGTGGTCCGTGGTTTTGGTCATCTTAACATATTAATGTGTATTCCCAGTCTGAAAAATTTATTCTATTCCATGGAATGATTTGGTTCTGTTTTTTAGATTCGGATTAGTCAGAGTAAAACTAGAAAAGCTGGAGCTATTGTGTAAGGTTTACATTTATACTAACAACAAAAAAAGGATAACTTGCACATATATTTGTATCTAAAGCAATCCTCTTTTCCGTAGTACAAGGTGGCCATCAAGCACTACAGATTGAACATCCAAGCCAAAATCGACGTCAAATCCTACCCCCAAATCAGTTCCAGAACATAGATTAAAGACAATCTCACAGCCCAATCAGGGGTCAGATCCAAGCCCTAGCAGTAAACACTGGGCACCCAGATGATGAACCTTTGCCACTCCATGAGATTGTTGTTAACAGAAGCAATGTCCTAAAAGACATGATGACGGAGTTTCTTTTTGATGACAATGTAAGATTGATTTGGTGGCTAGTTCCCCCTTTGGCAAACAGTCAGTTACACCACAGTTACTGCTTGAATCCTTCCGCAAGTATGTACCAAAGGATGAATGTGAAACTCTTCAGAACCGTGACAATTAAGTGTTTGACCCAGAAAATGATGACGACGTGCTGGAATTCCGAGCAGTTACAAATGTTATCAGTTTCCTACCAAGGAGGCCATACCCAAGATCATATTGGAGGCAGCTCATCAGGAATTAATACAAAGACCGAAGTACAATGCAAATGCCTGGTCTCCCATTGTTGCTCAACTTAAAAACTACAAAGAGTTCAAAGACATAGACAGCATAAATGCGATATTTTCCGAGGAAACCCACAGCTAAAAAGAGAGTCAAATTGCTGGAAGCACACCCATCAAATGATGCTGACAAGCAATGGTTTGATCACGTGAAAAGGTTTATCAAATCTTTGGATGAAAATCCGTTTTGTTGCAGTTTATAAGTGGGAGCAACACTATATCAACCGGTAAGATTCATGTGTCATTTAATGCAACGTTTGGAGCGACAAGCAGTCCATGCGTCGTACCGGCGGCCCTTTATTAGTGCTCCTTCCACTTATCAGACTTACAATGAACTCTGTGAAGAATTCCCTAACATTTTGAGTGAAGTGCGTCGTGGTCATTTGCTATTGTATAGCTTGGTATCGATTATAAACTTCCAGTACCATTTTTACGGATTTTATGAAAACTACATTTTTGTAAAGAATTGCTACAAGTTGAGACTTCATAGCAATTTCCACTATATTACCTAGGCGTACACTTGTTTGATTTGTTAATATTTTGTTTGTCGTAAAGTAAAGAGTTATCTGCTGTTATTCTTCCATATTGACAGGAACGTGAACTAGATTGTCAAAACGTGGGACAATCTTATTGTTTATGCCAAAAAGTTAACATTTAAGATTAAACTGCACTAAAGGCAACGTTTTTTTAGTCTCATTTCCTCCGTAAAGAGTGGCTATTTTAAATATCATCCAGGATCAATTTTCAAGCTAACTCCGGCACATAGTTAGCAAAATACCTACACATCGACCGTACTTGGCTTTCCCATGTCTCCATTATCTGCTAGTGGGTCACTCTGATAGTTCAGTTATTGTAGCTGCTCATCACTTAGCTGTATTTGGGATTCCGAGACTGAAATTTGATAATCTGTCCCCCATGTAAATGGACCATCAGAATCCCCTCCATAGTAAGGCAGATCCTCATTTAGCATAGTGGTAACGGCAGTTTGATTCGAGTTTGCATTAATTAGAACTCCTACTTAATCGGTGAGGAATCCACTGCTTCTTGAATTCTTATAAACATTTATTCTTGAAATGTATATAGAGTGCAACGCGTACAAATGAATCTCATTGAGTGGATCAAGAGAGCCATTATCTTCAAGTTCGGCAAATATCTTAGCAAAGAAAAGCTAAGAACACCAGTATAAACGCCCTTATGTATCCGTTTCAGTCTGCACAGGACTGCCAGTTAGCATGCTTCCACAATTTCGTCCATGATTTCGTCCACTATTCTCCGATTGTGTCTGGCAGCACCCACATTCTAAAATCCAGGATCACTCCTAACCCGGAAGGGTAATCCATATTCGCGACTTCCTAGTATAAATTGGTTCAATTGGTCAAATTCGTATTGGTTTAATTGGTCAAATTCGGCTTGGTTGTTATTTGTACAATGTAAGTAAATCATAAGTCTTCAATAGCCATCCATACAAACATGAACCAACAAACGGTATCTAATAAGTTTGCGGTGGCTGTCAATATGCCATAGGCCATTTGGCGTTGGTATTGAGTATTTTCTTCTGTATATGCCAGATCTCCACCGCAATGCAGTTCCTAGAGGATCAACTTCATGTACACACGCACAAACTCTGCTACGTTGGACTTGTGGTCGCAATGCACCAACCAACCTTTTCTGGTCAATGTTTGGTGTAATTTGTGGAACTTCATTTGTTACGTTCCTCAACTGTTCATCTACACAAAAAATGAAGATGAAAATATATAGCTGTGGACCACTTGTCAAATCCAAAAGCTTCTCCAGTAATCGGAGAACTCAAGCTAATTTTTAAACTGGGGTTCAATTTGGCCGTTACAGTTGCATGCATGCCTACTTAATTACACCCGGCAACTCATTAGATAAAAGCAGAAGGTAGCTCGCGTAACATTTCCACCAAATGGAAATTAAATTTACAATCAAACGTTATCTATTGTCCTTAATTAAATAGTCTTTAAAGTAGTCCAAACACAATCATGTTTGGGCGGTGTTCTACTCTAAATCTGACATAAAAATTAACAATATCCAGAAAAAAATTGCTCAAGGGAAATTTCATAAAACAACTTTGATGATGTTGGCAATAACCACTGAAGTATGTATACACAGGATCCAGAGAGGGACAAAAGATGGACGTAGGTATAACGGTCCCCTCAGGACCCGGGAGGACCGTGCTGCGAAAATGTTATCCAACATCATCACAGTGCAGGCCAAGGCCGGCGGGCAAGCTCCATATAGTGAAGATGGAGGGTAACGTTTTGCCTATTCAGACCGATTTTGTTTGGTAAATAATTCATAGATCCGTGAAAAATACTTATTTTGTTTAATTTCTGGTGTATTTAGTTGCAAAGTCTATACTGTTCTGTTATCGACCGCTCATTAGCCAATCAGAAAGCGTTATTTGCTAGAGTTATCGGCCAGAAAAAAATAGAATTGGAATGTTTTCTGCATATTGCCGGAACTAAATGCACCACGACCGCGCAAATTTTGTCGGGTGTTAATAGTATGCCCTGTGTATTAAAATGTGCTCGCAAGTGCAGGCCAAATCTTAGGTCATTAAATGTTTACGCGAATTTGAAAATGCGCTAACCATTTAAAGACCGTAGGACTAATGAACGTTCGTCAAGGTCGTTATCTCAGAAAAACGTTTTTGTCGACTAGTCGTCTGATATTTACCAGGCTCCCACGTGAACTAACTTTGTGTTCAGCATTAAGAATTTAAAGACCGTTTTAAAGACCTACCAATTTCTCTCCGTTATGTACATAGAAGTGCTTTATCGGATGTAAAACACAAGGCGAAGTCACGTGTTATAGATTCAATAACAAACGTACTAGTTTCTTAAAAAGCTTGAAAAACGTCTCCCAGATTACGCTAACTGAAGAAAATCTGAAAATTAATGTTTTCTAAGTCGAAAAACAGAAGCAACAATTACAAGCCATGTCACAGGCATGATTAACCCCAAGAGATGACTGACCCTAGGTGACTTATCCCTGGTGATGAATGATTTCTTGAATGATTTTCTGGTGATGAATGAGATTAATGATCCATATGGAAACTGAAACTTACCGCCACTCAAATCTAGACCCTAATCCCAATCCTAAAACTAATTCTAATTCAATACCCTAACCCTAACTCTAACATTATGGTCACCATAAAAATGGGAGATTCTTCTCTTTTGAATTGAAAATTTTCCGGGGTTCGCTTTTCCCATTGACACCAGCAGATTTCACCTGACGATGATGCCGACTCTACTATGCCTGAAAATTTTTCATTATCAGGTTGGAGCATCTTATGAAGACAAGAGGTACACGGTTAAGCCAAATTGTATGTTGAAGGGACTGGCTGAAGTGTACTAATTATGTAATCAATGTGCTTTGCTGTCAACTACCTAGTAGCAACTTCCTAGTGGTGAAAAAGATGAGGTCCTGACACATTCTTATCAGACTGGTATCAAACTACAACCCTATAAATGACAAAATTTAATAATGTCACCACACAGCAATATTTTCAGTTTGTCTCACTCTGTAACATATTAGGAAATCGGGCTTTAATACTGTTTTCGGTGATCAATATTTTTTTTGAGGGGGAACCTCCTAAATTATGTTTCATCTAATATGTTAATTAAAAGCTTACTTATAGACACTGAGTAATCTGTGATACTTATGTTAAAAGCTGAATACTTGTCTTTTCAAGAATGCATAACTGATTTGAATATGAACATTGCTATATTTGGCTCCTATATTAATACATTACTGTTGGAGGGTAAGCTTCTACTTATTTGTAGTATGGTCAAGTTGTTGAAAGCATTCTTTGTTTCTTTTCTTCAAATACAGAGCTGATGATTAAGACTTGATAAGGGTTAAGAGACTGGTCACGTGGCCACCATCCATGCATTTCTTAGATGTTTTCATGAAGAATTTGACATTTCAGAAGATGGAGTGCAGTTTGGCCCACCAACAAGCAACAAGGTCAACATCCACTTTAATTACTGCTTATTGATAAAATATAAATGTTAAACTATCAACAAGCAGGGCTCATCCCTTTGATGAGTAAAATTGCCCAGCATTAGCCAGAGTAAAGTACTGCTGTACTGGTAAAGTGTGCCCTTACCCCTTAATGGGTTAAATATGTTTAATGCTTAAGATAAATAATCCATGGTATACTATCCACTATTGATGGAAAGGTTGGCATACTGACACTTCTGATGGTGTAGTAGAGATTTTGATGGAGTGAACCTGCCCATTGCAATTATTTGTATTGGTTCACTAAAAGATTGAGAGGTGGTGGTGTGACCTGCATCATAGTACTGAAAAGTTTTTTAAAAGGCAGCTGGCCATGTTGCTAGACCAAGGATTTTATGACCAAAATGATAAAACTGACGCTGTATTTTGTAGTATGCTATACATGTACTGTATAGTAATTTGTAGGAATTTGTAGGAATTTCCTCTGTACTGAAGATGGCATAAGTATGCCGAAACATGTATACCATTAGAAAATTTGTCGTTTAGTTGAAATGTCTGTTCAAAAAATTAATTGTAATATTTGGTTTATATTAAGAGATTTACTGGCATTTGTGTTCGTACCTGTGATCCAGAGAGAGGTAGATATTTTCCACAATGAAGTTTGGAACACACACAGGATCAGACAACAAAAGGATGCCCAAATGCCCAAGGGAGTACCTCATCACATGTTTGATTTTTCTGAAATTTATGGTGCTGAAGAATGGGGTAAGCACTTTGCAAAATTGACTAATTTTCCTGGTAGAGTAGTTGTTGCAGGAGATATTGGCTGTACTGAGTTTGTTATATTACTGTTACAGGTTTGTACGGAAGCGTATAGGTATCATCCGAAAATCTGAAAATCCGAGATCCGAAAATCTGAAAATCTGAAAATCCGAGATCCGAAAATCCAAAAATCTGAAAATCCGAGATCCGAAAATCTGAAAATCCGAGATCCGAAAATCCGAGTTAGCTAGAAGTGATACTTGTTAGGGGGGAGGGGTGCATATTAATATATATGTTCACATACCATCGAAGCAACCGAACAATCTAGACAAAAAAGGAATATATGAATATGTACTCCCCAATTATCGTTATAGCAAGGGCCCTCTCTGAAATTTGCAGAATGTTGGAAAGTGAAATGCTCGAACAGAACCCTGGAATGCTGGAACAGAATTTTTACCTTTTGATAATGGCCCTTACCAAGCTAAATCCAATTTTTTCCTGTCACACTATGTTATTGTCTTATGTTGAACCCTTTTTTATCAATACAGACCTTATGCAT
>JBAHVQ010180606.1:0-16451 GCA_036872915.1 Nanipora kamurai
CCGGTGAGACGCTCTAACCATTGAGCTACCACGACTCAGATGGTGAGCTAGGGCCTCACCGGTCATCAGAAGGTTGCGGGTTCGATTCTCGTCTAGGGCTCAGAAATCGTTTTTCTGAGAAAACGAGCTTGACGAACGTGCACTAGTCGTCTAATATTTACCAAGCTCCCACATGAACTAAGTTCGTGTTCAGGTTTAAGTATGGCTATAATTTTGTTGCCCAGCAAGGAACCTTGATGTATTACGTGCAACAAAAACTACTTTTCCGACTGAATTTTTTACGTAGAAAGAGGACTTATCCTTAGGATAAGGCATCCAGGCTTTGAACAACCGAACTTAACCAGGTGTTCTAGAAACTCGAAAGTATACTGGGACTAGCTGTCAAATATAAATCTATTTCCAATTTAAATTAGTTAATATCTCATGCATCAACTATACCAGATTCTGTTCTTAAATCCATCTGAAATACCTTTTCCTTTATTGGACACTTACACAAGATTTCAAACAGTTTCACGAAAGGCAAAATGTTACAACTGATCAAAGATATGAAATTGGATTTTTATTGTGCTGCTAGTCCCAGGCCTTTTGCTTGCGATCAGATCACCCGGAAATGTTACTCACTGAATCGACCTTTTAACCAAACGAGTGGAATAATGGTGAGGAGTAGAGCTTAAGTATTTATTGGGATCGTCCGAACAGATTTCATGCCTGATGGTGTGAAAACAATGAAACTGCCTCTCAAAACGATCCCAAGAACACTAGCGCTCCTAACTCGTCATCAATTTCCACTCGTTTTGGCATTGGCAAATACAGAGATCCTTTTTGATCTTTTCAGCAGGTAAAGTTCGGTTGTTGAATGCACGGATGTTTACTGGTTAGGACTTATCCCGTGGATAATCTACCGTAAAGTTGCCAAAGCAACGAGGCTTGTTACTTTCGGATCTAGCTGCCTTGTCTATCGTTACTTTTGGGTGGGATTACTATCAGAGGGCAGAAATATGTATCGATAGTAAATCATCACAAATATTCTCATATTGCTGCTTTTTTATTCTAAATGATTTTAACCAAGTGTTCGGTTAGTATTGCGCTGACTCTATTTTATAATTGAATTCTCCATAAGATGTTTGTGTGAACCACTGAACTCTCTCACAGACTGGAAGGCTGACTCCAGTCAATGAGCAAATCAAAAAGTGAAGTCAAAAATTGCTGACATGGAGCGCTTTTGGCCGTTTTCCCCAGGCCCCCACATGGGTTTGATTGTTAGTCCTTAGTCCTCTGAGAACAATTGATAAGGGGGTTTCCTGGGGTTACTGAACAATATAAGGGTTTTAGTTTTCGACCCCCGGAAGAAAAATTGGGTCGTCGAAACTCCCCTGGGAAACCATGTGTTAGATGGAGATCATACCCCTAGGAAATCATAAGTATTGGGTGTCCTGAGGATTAGTTCTAGTTCCTGTTTGAGATAAGTTTTGAGTTATTGTTTGAGCTAGGGACTGGTTCTAATTAATGTGACGTGAGGGACTGAGGGAAACGACCAAAAAAGCCCCATGTCGGCCATTTTTGTCTTCACTTCTTGAGTGGCAGTCAGCCTTCCAGTCTATTACAGAGTTTAGTGTGTGGCCACGTGAGGGAGTGAGGGAAATGACCAGAAAGGACCCATGTCGGCCATTTTTGACTTTACTTTTTGAGTGGCAGTCAGCCTTCCAGTCTGTATGGAGTTCAGAGTTCGGTGGTGTAAACTTGAGGTACAAAGAAAAAGGTTAAAAAGGATACGAAGGGTTAAAAAGAAACAAGATCACCAGTAACTAATGGAGACTTTAGTATTTTGCTCTGGCTAACACCAGACAATCTTACTTGTCAAAGTGAAAAGTCACTGTCACGAAGGAGTTAAATTTTTACCTTGTACAAACACATTCTTGTTGAATAACGGTTGATACTACAGGCCAGTCCAGTACTGAGCCAGTCATTGGTTGTGTGGTTGACAATCTCCTCTAGCGCCTTAGACCGGTTTTTCGACTTCACCATTATGATGTGATTGTGAGAAGTATTGACAGGTTCCAAAGAACCTGCCAATAATTATTCAATCTCGGCTTAACAAAGCCCTTATCAAATGAGAACACAAGTCATCGTTGCGTTGACACCAATCAAACGGTGGCACAAGTCGTTACAAGTTCTGCATTTCTGCTAGTACCGAAACTATTACGGCGAAGTTTTTGGTGTGAAAAGCTCATCTGTACCTTGTCCTGTTTTTGTTTGAGTTTTTCTATTCATAGTCTATTTGAGGATGGCTCTTAAAGACGTTAAATTTGAACAAGCTCAAATTAGTCGCAAGCCAACGCAAGTCATTGGAAGTGGGTGGTCAAACGAGGCCCAAGATAAAACCTGCAATGACTTGCGTTCTTCGTTTGATTGGGACTTAAAAGTTTCAAACAATTATAAAACAAACGATGTAACACATTCTTTTCGCATTATGTTCAAAAACAGAAAGTTGACGTTTGTTCCAAATCGTTACTTTCGTGGGGAATCGTTAATTACTTTCGAGATTTGTTAACAAGTACTGAATTTTATCGAAACTTTCGGGGGTATGTCGTTACTTTGGGAACTTTACGGTAGCGAGGTTTTGATCAACTGATTCTAGTACAGTACAACTACTTTCAATAAGTGATTAGAGATTGGTCAATGTTTATACAAACAATTCACAGCAATAATTATAATCGTGATCATAATCGTAATCTTAATAGTAATCATAATCTTAATTATAATTATGATCATAATCATGATCATAATCATTACCATAATCATAATTACAATTATGATCATAATCATAATCTTAATAGTAATCATAATCTTAATCATAATTATGATCATAATCATGATCATAATCATAATCCTAACCATAATCATAATTATAATCAAGGAGCATACCATTTCCGACAAAAACTCCCACATCTTCAAACACTTCCTAGCTTCACCTCAATGCAAATCTACCTTTACACAATCATGCTTTCGTGTCCTAGACACTGCTCCCTCTTCTTTTTCATTAAAACTCAAAGAAGCACTTTACATTAAGAAGCTTAAACCAGACCTTAATAAACAGATACACCATCTCAACACCGTTTTTAGCTTGTAAATATTTTCCGCTTTCTATCATTGTAATTTAATATCCATATCACATGACATGTAATGACTATATATCCACTTGTAAATAATAATTAGATCACTTCCACCGTACTGAAGATGGCATAAGTATGCCGAAACATGTATACTATTAAAAAATTTGTCGTTTATTTGAAATGTCTGACAAAAAATTACGCTTAACACAAGATTAAATGCATATTTATCAGTATGTCTGTACAAAGCAACTGTTGGAATAGTCACACACCAAAAAGCAATGGACAATTAACCCTATTGCAATGCATCATGATAGTTGCGGGATTTTTTTTACTTAATAGGGAAACGGCTACCTAAGTCAACTGGTTTACTTGCCTTAAAAATGACTATTTTAAATAGATTTCCTTCACTAATGAAATTTTTACGGTTCTGAAGGGGACTACGAGGATATGATGAACATTATACAAAGACAGTGAAATCGCGGAACACAGGGGCGAGAAAATACTTTAACGAGTTCGAAAGGCCTATCACTCACCGATTATTACAGAAGGCCCTTGCCATTGGCTAGTGAGGAGGTTGGCTTATTACCGTTGATTACAGAATTTTGTCGTACTGACACGTATTTGTTGTTGACCTTTCCGGATCTTGTGATTGGTGTGCTGGTGAATCACGTTTAACCGATTTTTTGTTTGTTGAAGTTGACAAGCTCGAGGATATCGCCGAAAGAGTCAGTTTTCGCTTACACAGAAACAGTAGGCAATGTCTTTTGTTTAACTTTCCACAACTTTCACTTGTTTCACGTATTGAAATTAAAATATGGTATAATTTCTTCCTCGAAGGATTCTCTTACAAGGTTTTTTCCTGTTTACTGCTGCTTTTTTCTTTTTCTTTTTATTTTTCTCACTCATGGACTACAGTTTCCAACATTGAAATGTAAAATTATGACTATAATTTTAGCAGATTGTTTACAAATGTGTCTAGCTTTTTGCCTTATGATCTACTATAATAATCTTTTTAGCACAGTTGAAAATAATCTCCATAGAAAACATAAGTGTATATAATAAAAAGGTTACTGAAACTACAATTCTGCCTTGAAGTATGGAAAGTTTTCACCTGGTGGATAAATCAATAATGATTGAGCACAACCATCATAAAACGTCATACGTAAACTGTTACTTTTTTTTTCTGATGTTAATCATGAAAATTTTTACTTCTTGTAAACTGTTACATAGTGTTTGTAATTATGGAGGATCAATCTGGCTTTTTACAAGAGGAAAAGAAAGAACACAAGTATCTCTACAACAAACACAATTCAGAGTCAATAGTTTTAATTATCTGATGTATGGGTAGTTCTTCCCTTTTAAAACTTACTGGCCTCATTAATTTGCACATGTTCCTCAAGCTTGTTAACTCAGAAAAGTCATCTGAGCCCCTGACGGGAATCGAACCCGTAACCTTCTAATCAATGGTGAAATGTTCTACCCATTAAGCCACGTAAACTCAGATGGAAGAGCAAAGGTTACTATTTCTACTGGTTCGTAGTTGACATGTCTCATCAAGTCATGTAGTCCACATTAAGTTATTTATATTGACCGATGTTTTGCGGCGTTCGGCAGCTTCGTGTATGTACATACGCATGCTTCTCAAGCTTGTTAACTCAAAAAAGTTATCTGAGCCCATGATGGAATCGAGCCCGTAACCTTCGGATCGCCGGTGAGATGTTCTTACCATTGAGCTACAAGGACTCACATTTCAACAAAAAAGCTACTAATCATCTAGTATTTATTTTAGAACACAGTCCAACACGGGTGAGAAAACTTTGTGAAAAGCTGTTTCCAAAACTTGTAGGCAAAATGCTTGATTGACTGCCGCTACTTCCCTTTAAAATAAAGCGTTACCACTCTACCATGATGTATTGTGGCTTCCTTAAAGGGAAAAAGTCTATTTCCATTCTAACTTGCCGTATCTCCCGGATGGTCCTGCTGAGATTACTTAAATACAACGGGACGAAATTTTATCCGGTTCATTCCCACTTACATCTAAATCGTTAGGGCCAATACCATCATACGAAATTTCTAAAGGCACGTGGACTGAGATTTCCCAAGTGTGAACGCAACAAGACTAGATTAGGACTGCTTTTGGACTCGACTCGGACTGGATTTGAGTCCACTCGTTTGCGGTGATTTGGTAAGGGCTGACGTTGGCCTCGATCAATTGTGAACGACGTCCTGCAGGATTAGAACAAGAAAGGACTAGTCTGGGTTAAATAAACTTCCTATCTTTGTTTCTCTCCCTCGTCATAGCATTTTTACTGGAAGTCCAAATCCAGTCCAAACTGGTAATGTGAACACAACCAGTTCAGCTGATATCAGACAAAATGCAGTCCCAATTAAGTCCGAGTCCGCTGATGTGAACGCACTATAAATGCCATCGACAGATATTTTTCCAAAACGATCAACCATTGTAATATGCTGGACCGAAACACCATCAAAGTCAGTTGTCGGGACATCAAAGGAACTACCCTCATGAAACACATCCACCGCATTCATACGCCAAAGACGGCAAGAAAGAAGCTATTGAAGGTCTATTTCGAGGAAAAGTTCTCTCAAATAATTTAAACGACAAAGGTGATCCAAACACCACAGACCAAAGAGGTAATAAAACAAACGTATGGCACATATTGTTTCCAAACAATTAAGTTTGACTGGTGAAAAACTATGTGAGATTTCCAATACGCATACTTCTAGTCGTCTAAACCGTAGAGATTGTGACCTTATGAGGCCAATGCTACTATCTGCAAGCATAGTTAGCAGTGTATAGACAAAGAGATATCATCCATATGCTGACGTGACTCGATAGTCAAGTTCTGCAGTTTAAGCAAGGGAAACCGCTTGCAGGGCAACGCTTTCCATTTCTTTCTATATTATTGAGGTTAGTCTTCTAATCATTAGCTTCAGCCGTCGATTTCAGTCATGGTACAGACTTCAACCTTTGAACCTTCGAACTTTGATATGAAGAGAGCATTACCCTATAATTAGTTATTATTGTGATGAGTAAGCAACTTTAAGGAACAATACAGGAACTACTTAAAATGTTTTCAGGTCTCTAAGTACTAAACGAAACAATCTTCAAGGGCGTCTTGGCAACTAAAACAGGAAGGAGGAAGCATTGAACATATTTTTATTAAATCTAATACGATGCTTGTAAAAATACCACTGAAGATGTACAAACGCATGCATAGGGTATGGTGGCAAATATTCATTTTTGTATCACTGTGGAACATATCTTAACCTTTAAAAACTGTGCATTTTATCAGAAAGTACGGATAGCAAATTAGCGTTTGAAAAAAACATCTTGATACAAATTTTCATCAATGTTTTCATATTTCTCCTGGTCTTGATATTTTTCGTTGCCTGACCGCATGAAAATTTCAGGTGTACCTAATAATCTTGTATGGTATAGTGTATTTGACTTACAAATGAGCGGACAAGTTGTATAATGAATTAATATAACAAAATTAAAGTATTAATGAGTATTTCAGAAACTATATAACAATTTCTCTTTTCGCAAAGTAAGGTGAGCAAGAATTTCGCAAAGTAAGGTGAACCGTCAATGAACGACCGTCAGCTCTCTTGTGCATTTGTGTTTTCACGGATTTCAACATGCTTTAGTTTTTTAGTTATTTCCCCTTTCCCGGCAGTGCCTGTTCCCTAGACGCGTAAAATCGTCTGACGTTAGCCAGAGTAAAATAACAGACAGTGGCGTAGCCAGCCCGACAATTTAGTCCTGCTATGCAAATATTTTCATGTTCACTGGCTGTAAAAAATTCGATTTCTAAAGAAATGAATAATGATAATCATTTAAAATTTGCATATCAGGACTAAATTGTCGGGCTGGCTACGCTAGCTGATAACAGAGGTCTGGTGCCGCCGGGAAAGAATTAGTATTTTAGTTAATAGTTTAGATTTGTTAAAACGTATATAAGTTAAATAAACGTAAATAAATAGTTAAATAAAGTTGGCTTGGTGATGAGATATCTCTTAATGAAGAACAGCTCGTAGTATATTTCTGGGTAATGTATTTGTTATAAAATTAAGCTCCAAATGTGAGAAAATAACGATTTATTTACCGCACACTGGTTCCCACGTATCCTTGATGGATGACAAATAAAAAAAGAACTACTCTTCTCACAAATCAAAACAATTTAATCTTGACCCTGTCATCAAAAGGTTAGTTGGTCTCTGACTCAGACATTTCAGTTGCATCAATCATCAGTCAGTTTTAATTGTTTCAAACGCAAGAGTTCCAGAGTATAATTAAGCTTGTCGGAAACGGAGTTTTGCAGTAGAAAGAGGCGACGAACGATAAAATTCTTCTGCGTTGGACGTTGTTTCGGTTGTAAAATAGTGCCAAAAAATTTCTCACAAACTGGAAAGTGTGATCATTTGTAATATTTTGCTTTTGAAAACATTGTAACTTGTTCTCATCGGTGAATGTTCCAAGAAAACAGTGACAGTGGCCAGGATTTTCCGTTTTTTGAGCTCCCTAACAATCAATGACCAGAAAGAAATAACTCTTCTATATAAGAGTATGAAGTCGCAAGAAGATTTAAAACGGATTTGCCCATTTTCCACCTCAATTTTGTTTTAAAATGTGGTATCGTTAGAGAGAATAGTTCTAACACTCGTAAAGGGTTGTCCCTCCGATTTCGAAATACTGCGAAACTTGTTAAAAGAACATGGTTTCGCCGAATTTATCGAACTGCCTCTCGGTGTCTAGAAATAAAAGGATCTACCTTTTCTTCTGTTGGAATTATGACTTTAACAGCAACTACATGCATGGACCATGTACTTTTTATAATAACCCTAAAAAAGCCATTTGGTAATTAAAAACTAAAATTCGCCAAAAAGAAATTGGATACGTATGTGGCTGCGGGAAGTATTACGCACGCAGCTGTCAAGGATAATGATGTACAAAGCACTACGTTCTAAAGAGCACAGCATCCTCACCAATGACTCAAGAATAAGCTTCCCAAGTCAAATCATCTTCCAGATTTCAGAAATTAGTATATACTACCAAGAGCAATGACGCGTGACCCAGTAGCACAGTAGTCACACAGCCAAAGAGCGGAATCTATCTTTAGTTCCAGGAACCTCGCCAATGCAAAAATGGTCGAACTGGCCAACAATGGTCAACAGAAATTAGATAGACACTGGCTGGTGTAGCAGAAAGCAACAAATTCTTTCCGTTGAAACCCAGTGTCGCTGTTTTCTTTTTGACCAAAATGTCACTGGCTTTGGAACAGCAAATGTTTGAGCAATGGATGTGTATTTATCAACGACGTGTACAGAGGATTTTAATCGTGCTGAACACGGTCCAAAAACCCTCAATTTTTCCCAATGCCTTTTTAACTAGCGTAAACAGGAAGCTGTTTTAACGTAATGCTTACGATGTTTTAATAGACAGCCATTTTTACCTGTCTTAATGCTAACGAAGGAAATTCAGCGCTTTGAATGAAGGCTAGGAGATATGTTTACTTAATGCCTGTGAAATACAGCAAAGTCAGTTACGACCATTAGATTATTTCTGATATCAGTGCATCAGCCCAAGAAAGTTTTGTTAAATTGCATACACAAGTTTGAAGCGACAGCTGACAAATTGATCATAGTTGTTGACAACCCAAGCAATCTTTAGCCAACCTTTTTTCTGCTTGCTTTCAAAACATATTCATAATGCGTCTGCATCAAATTATACTGAGATATTTCGACTTACCCGCTAATAATGTAAGGCACGATGCTTCTTTCGTATGGAATTAGAACCAATAACCACACACCAACTGCTGAAAAAAGAATTAAGATGGACTTGTTTGAAATAACTGGAAATATATTTCCTACCTCAGGGCACAATTGGTGACGTTATCAGACAAAAGAAAAGACCATTATCAGTAATTAGTGTTTGCAGTTAAAATCTCTTATAATGAAAACGGTTGGTTTAATTCAAAAGATTAAAAAATGTAAATTAGAACTTTCTCCGTCGTGAAGATCGAAGCAAGACTTTTGAACTTAAAGTACACATTTGATAAGGTTCTCTATTTCTGGTGGACATTTGAAGAAATAACTGTAGAATTAACCTTTCAAATAGAGGCGACAGCACTTTAAAAAGAGAGAAGTCGTATAAATATTTAATAACACTAAAGAAATAACGGGACACTGGATAATTTAAATATTAATAGCTTTAATCAAACATTCAATTTCGTTTAGACTGTACATAATTCTGCTTGTAAAATAACGTTTCTTCTAACCATTGTTTCTCGGTCGTTTTTAAGAATTTGGTAATCGCAAATCACAATGTTCAACAAGTTATTTACACGATTATCTCAGCCTGCTAGAAGTCATGTTAATGAAACGTTAGGAGTACTTTAATAACAAGTTAGTATTGTTTCCGAAACATATCTAATATGTAAATATACGTGATAAGAATAATGGCGTAATATTAGTTACAGATTTGAAAGAAGAATGTGACGCTACAACTCCAATTGACAATTGAGCTCGGCTCTGCTATAGGCAGCTATACGTTGTATCGACGTTTCGAAATATGTGTATGTAGTAGTCAGAATCTAAAATACTCAGGGAATATCAAATTAGCCTTCAGGTATTGAGGACGATGTGAAAATTAAGTGGACGTGAAGGAACTATTTGAAGCGAACTCGGTGAGCATATCAGTTGAGAGTTTTGATGTATGTAAAGGGGAATAAAATTACTACTTTATACAGCATGAATGTGAACGTGCAGATACCGAACACTGCAGACGACAATCGGTCAAACCTTTCAAGACGAAAGAGAAAAAAACAGGAGGAGAAGTGGTAGGAGAATATCAATGGGAATGGGGACACTGGAGAGATAATTGAAAGGGTGAGGAGGAGGAGATTGTGAGATGGAGAAGAGGGAGCGACAAAGCATCGAAGAAATGGACAAATTTTTCCAAAACGTTCATTAAAATCTTTAAAACCTGCGGAGGTATGAACGAACCTGAATAACTCTTTCTTGTCGCGCATATTTTGTTTCCTAAGGAAGACGTCTGGTCAGGAAAGAGTTAAATAATTGAGACGGATATGCGAATTTCAGTAAATGATAACCTGGAAATATATGTCTGAATCATTTTCATGAATCCTAGTTCAATTTGTGTCAACCTAAATCATGTGAATTTTCTTACGTTGCAAAGATTTTAATCAGGTTCATTTGAGATTTCATATCAGCTTTATCGTATTGATGAAATCGTAAGTCAACAGACAGGTAAAGTACGTGTCTAATACATTGATATGATCTTTACAAGGATTCACTGACACACTGATGCACTGCATTGATTCCTTTCCTATTAAGATTAACTATACAGGACTTTATTAAAAGTTACCTTAACAATGTTTTCAAGAGGTTGCGATTGTCATCTAGACGTTACCCAACGTACTTTATAGTTGTCTATACGTACCATTTCTAACACTTGCAACATTTACAAATATTCTTGACACCTCAACTAGCAGACGATTTCGAAACCTCGTGATGGTCGGTGCGCGCGAAATCAGCCTGGGTAGTAAGTTGGTGGTTCTTAGGGGTAGGAGTGTGAGAGCTGACCTCTAGGCCTCACCTAACTCCAAAAACACGTTTAAAATCGCGAGCTAATCACGTTTGCACACCTTCTCTGGTCGTACAATATGGTTACATATTTCCACTGGGAAAAATATCGCAAAGGCCTTTTGTACTTCCAGTTGTAATTACAGAGAATTCATTTTCGATAACACACATGGGATGAACCAAAGATTCGCTGAGACGAAATACTATACTCTATGCGCCATCACGTCTTTCCAACGACGATAACTGCATGTACCAAATATGATCCGACTCGGAGCAAGCATATAAACAGAACAACAAAATACCGCTAAAAACTGTTTTATAACCAATGAAAAGTCAAGAATTTTAACCGACAGCAAAGAAGATTTGTACCATGTTGGAAACTGTCCCTCTGATATAGTGTGAAGCAAAAGAGGCTCGACCACCTATGATCACGTGGCGTATAATGAAACAAAGAACAACCACGTCAGTTCTTTTAAAGTAGCATTTGGCCATTCGTGAAAAACGCAAAACGGCAATACAACGAAAAATTAGTGTGCTATTCCATCTTTTCGAAAATTCAAGAAAAGAAAACCTTAAAACAAGGTGTGTAATCCGTGTTTACTTACTGATGTTTCCGAACTATTCGATGACGTTTGAAACTCCGGGTGGGGTAAGGTAACACCACATAGGGGCCTGAATATGAAAAATTCCTGGTTGCGCTCCCAACTTAATGATAATGAGTGAAGTAAAATTACGTTAATGCTGGATTACCTCATGAATTTAGAAAAACTTACGAGCAGTGGTGAATGTCTCTTCAGTAGTTTGATCAAAGATCAAAACACAACGAACGTGATGCGATACCAAGCTCGGTTATTCATCTCCTTTCAAATGTAACAATTATGTCCTTTCATTTGTCACCCCGGCCAACCAACTAGTAAACGACCACAACAAAATATTTTAGGACTAGAAAAGAAGAGGAAAACAGAAAACAACCCAATGAAAACAATGACGGGTCGTCCTACCATGACGTAATATTTCAAGAACAAGTTTCGGTACCAAACACATGAAGGCCAATGAATTTCGAGGGACGCAACCCCGAGCCGGTATTTGTTGCTTTTAAATGTTTTGTTAACCTGGTCAAACAAACAGAACGAGCTTTTTAAATAGCTTCTCAAGTAAATGAGACTAAATTAACCAGCTGACCTTGTCCAATGAATTATCAACGAAATTAATGAATTTGAGAAATGTTTTCTATGACTACTTAGTCCGATCTGAACGATAATCAATAGAAGGCTTCCCGGTAGCCGGCTCCATCTTGCAAGCAGAGCTTAAACAATTTGAAATCATAACATGCTAATCATTAAGATTGGCAGGATAAAGCGCGTTAGTTATCCACCCATTGTTTAAGTCTTTCATGTAAAATGGCGCCGACAATCGTGATACCCTCGTCAAGCCAAGAAGTAGCACATCACCATGTGCGATCTAACCCAACAAACAGGAATTTCTTTACTCCTGGCTAGCACATACAATCTAGTTACAAGCACCGTTCTGGAGGATGAAGATAAATTTGAAGTGGCCTGTATCAGACTGCATGTGCCGTTCCAAATGTTTTCATCAGATTCTCATGAATGACTTTCAGATGATCGGCGACCGAATGGGCTAAAGTGTTTTTTAGCCACCACAGAGATGGTGGAGTATCCAAATATGTCTGTACAAGAGTCAGACGTATAGTTTTATATTATTTGTAAATGGTATTTCTTCAACGACACCTTTCTAATGCTATATAAATACTCAGCAAGCTAAGAAAGATGACGATATCTTGCAACCATATCAAGTACTAGTTGACAGCAGTACATCAAGATAGACTTAAATAACCCAACGTAAGTACATGTGAGAAAATCCATATGTATACCTGGCAGAACACGCGAGATTATTCGAACAGACAACTGTAATTAACTGCAACTCTTTTTTACAAAAGGAACAGTTGGCAAGCACCTGCAGGAAAAACTTACCTGTCAAAAAGACAAAAGTCAATATTCTTGGCTTGTTCTAGCTTAGGAAAACAAACGTAAATAGCTCCACCAACCGTATACCAAGTTTTTCATTACAAACCTCACTTAATTTTAAAAGAAAAATTGGTTGAGATGCGGAGACTGACTGTTATTTGTAGTCATGCGGCATTGTTATGTTATTGTTATGTGACAATTAACCTTTCCAAGCTAATTATGCTAAAATTATAAAAATGAAAAAGCGACTGAAATTCAATCAGCTTTTCCGATCAACTCAAACAAAACAGTTCTAATTCACGTTTGCTGTCAAGTTGGGTCAGTGAAGGGGTCGAGAATGCAATGTCGCACTCGTGGGAGGGAACCGAAGTCTGAAGCCCGCGTCCCTCAGGTACGGGAAATGGGTGTACACAGGTTGCGTAACTGAAATCCCACATCCGACGATACTCTAGGCAAGAGAAGGTATATGACTAAATTAAAAGGTAATTTTTGTCGGTAAAAATAACAAGGCGCTTTTATTAATTATTCTCCAAGTCAGTCAACTGAAAGACATCACCAAAAACATGATCATTATGTGGTAAATATTGGTTGATAACTTTAGAAGAACCTGGGAGAGCATGGGTAAGGGTTTTTGGTACCTCAACCTAAGGGAACGTCTTTGTCCTGTATCCCCTATCTTGTGGTCAGCTTAAAATCACATCAGTAGGAAAGGAACCGTACTGAAAAATTCTAACATATTATAATAAGTTGACCATAAAAACTCTACTTTAAGCTTATTGCAGAAAAAAGATACAAGGATCAATGTGCACAAAATTGCTTTTTTAATGCGTGCAATAACGCCGAGGATCAAATTTTTTTTATCCTATAACAGCACCTTTACTTTGGGTGAATTAGGAATCGGACGAAGAGAACAGAAAAAACAATGACAGATGGGGGTATGGGTGTCTGTTTTCAGCAATAGCTCCCCCGGTCTGTCAAAACTTTACCCTTTGAGTGCCAGGTTTTCGTCCTTTGATGAGTGAAATCGTCTGGCGTTAGCCAGAGTAAACTAATCTGGGGTTAGTCAGAGTAATTAAATCCGTCCCTGAAAGTATTAGCCAGCGTATAGATTTTCCACCCAATCCCCACAGATGGCAAGCCCTACGGAAGTATTTAATGTTTCCAAACTGTCTAGAATGGATGATCTTTACCCAACCCGTAACATGACAGGAATGTCACTTGAAACATTTTGCTAAAATGCCAAACACTACCCAGTATAGTGTAAACAAATAGAAGATTTCTGAACAGCTTATGTTCAGTTCGATTCATCAAGCGTCAGACCTATGAAGGAATGATTAACTCATAACTTTAACGACAGTTGCATTAATTACGTGAATTGATAATTGAATATCAAGAATTTTGTTAAACCTTCTCAAGTGGAAATCTTTGCATGAACAGTTTTAATTACGCAGCTAAGCTTGACAACCATTCAGCCTAGCGAAAGGTAATTAAATTGTGATTAAAAGATTTATTCAACCAACACAGAGATTTTCCTCACAGTACGTAAAAGTTGCCTTTTTTTCAGTTTATGTCAGCAAAAAAATATCGCATGATTCTGAAACCGTTAGAGACGCGAAAAATTAACAGGTTCCCTTAATATACTTGATAATAGTGCCTTGCATTTATAACCTAGGGCCAATTGTAGTAACGGAGTTTATCGTAATTAGTTTAAAAAAATGTTTAAAATTAAATTCTCGATCTGGTTCGAAAATACTGACTATGGTGGCAACAACCGAGCAATGTGAAAAAACAGAAGTTTATGTAGACCATGGTATGGCAGTTTGGACATTGAACGACGATAACTGAATTGCCGTTGAGCTAATCGCTGCCAAGTCAATGTCCCGCAATTGGGCCCTAGTATGTAAAAAATATATCAAGGCTTAGCATTGCTCGTTCATTTAACGCTATATGGTTAATCATGTTAATAGTTCAACACTATTCCTTTGGATAAAAATAGCTCCGCAAGCCTCTGGCCCCGAAATGAACCTCCACTCTAGCTTGCTCGACGTAGATTTCTCGAGCTAAGCCACGCTTTGAATTTCATCGTTCTTATACCAATGTGGAGTATCCTATTTCAAAATCCCAACAACCATTTGTTTAGAGTTAGCTTTCGACACTTGCTTTTAATCACCCAATGACTGGTTATCATTCCTTTGTTGAGCAATTCCCCTTTTTAGGTTCAACTTGCATTATTAACGTTACTTTTAGTGTATACTTTTTCTAGACTATTCCAACACTCAATTTCAACGGTTAACATACAGAAAGAATTTGAAACACGTGCAAAATTTTGGAATAAGTAATCATGAAATCACTAAGAGCCAGTTGAACAAGATAGGATTCTTGAAAATCTCTATGCATTCATAGTCATTTATAGATTAATAATCTGATGAAAAATATAGTATTTTCTTGAGAATCTCTTCGGATTCTCACTTTAAATTTGATTTGTCATCGGTAATAGAGTTGAATCTTTGATCTTCTGTCCCTGTGCTTAATCAAGTAGCTAAAAAAGTTTCCCTTCAACCCAAACTGTCCATTTCAAACTGCACTCTTTGTATATGAAGATTTGTTAACAAATTCTTACCTGTTTGACCACTGCCCATGCATACAATCCACAATAACAAGGAATGCAACAGATCAACAAGAGACCAAATCCGTCCACGTGGACAGTTCTTTTCGCACGTTGCAATTAAATATCTTAATCCTTGCTAGAAATTTTCTATAGGATTAGGATAATTTTTTGACAAAAAGAACGGAACAGATCCTTTTAACCTGTTCGTTTACTGCATTTCGTGTGTATGGGGATTGGTGGGCATTTGTGTAAAAACAAGGAATAAGTCAACGCTTAAAAACATTCTATGTTCAAACAATTCGAACTGTTTACTCTTCACCCTTGGGTGTCTTTAAATGCGCGTAGATTGGTGATAACTAGTGACAGCAGTAAAGGTATGTGTTGTCTATAGGTTTGTTTACATAAAAGCGAACTACTCAGCGCAGGCAAAGTCTCGACTGGTAACTCGCCTTACCAAGAGCTCTGCAATAGGAACTGGGTTCTTGGCATAACAATATAAAAACTTTACGGCTTGTAGATAGTCAAAAGGTTTGGGAAACTGCCGGAACTTAAGAATGCTTGAACTGACGTTTTGAGCGAAGGCACGTTTCACTCCGACGAATGGCCTTCGCTCGAAACACCAGTTTAAGCATTCTTAAGTGCCGGCAGTTTCCCAAACCTTTTGACTATCTACTAGCCGTTCTATACTGCCGAGTTTTTTAGTAGTAGACATTGGGATAAAATTTCTGTTTTCCTAAACACGATAAGGTTCATGTAACTGCCGTGCATTAAAATCACTTTCTACACCTCGGTTTGCCGGTAAGTTGGTTTCGCGTACACAGACTGAACATTCCACAAATAAGCAATGAAGAAACATGCTTGGCAACACAATCATGCTATCAAACCCAAGGAGTCGTCATTCATTAAATTACACTGGGTAATCAAATTCTGTAAACGTGATGAGAATTAAATCAATCCAGATCGTCAATTAGGGCAATCAATCTCTGAGTAACACGTAGTTTGTTTTAAACTGGTATGGAATGAAATATGTTGGATTTAAACCACTTAAGGGGGTCCACTACCAAAAAAATTTTTTTGCGATACTTTCAGTGAAATTAAAAGCCATCTATACTAAGATGT
>JBAHVQ010180655.1:0-16446 GCA_036872915.1 Nanipora kamurai
CTATCTATCTATCTATCTATCTATCTATCTATCTATCTATCTATCTATCTATCTATATATATATATATATATATATAGGGGATCTGACTAAGGGGCTGTGCCCCGAAACGTAGAGTTTAGTCAATGAAGTTTTTTATGATCAATTTGTTAATGGTTTTAATACAAGGACAGTCAGGGTTGCTTGTTTTGTTGTTTTATAGATATAGATATACAGATATATGTATATAGATATATTGTTTCCATGGTATTGTTTCTGAGCTTCACGAACGTTTGTCGTCAGAAATTTAAATGCCGAACGTTTTATAGGGTTTCCCATTTCGGACATTCTATTTCGCTATACCAAAATGGAATGCCATTTGAGTGCTTTTCAGGCTGTGTGCACAAACAACACCTTAGAGTAATGGCTCCTCGATAGAAAACCCAGTTTGGACTTTTCCTTCAAAAATAATTATTCTCACCAAATATTAAAGTCAGAGTCGATAAGCAGTATCATGTTGAATGATTTACATATGGGAGTAGATATATTTTGGGATAGAGTCAAAGTTGGTTCTGTTTCACATGATAAAACACAAATATCAAGATAACTCTGCTCCCCTATAACCAGGCTGAAAGCTTTCACCTGAAGCAAAGATAGCTCTAGCTCTGGCGTAGTTTTATCGCTCAGACCGAATTATTCTTATCCCTGAGTCTTCTAGCACGCATGCACAGGTCCCACTTTCCCCGGTTGCATAGTCTATCTCAAGGCCACTTGGCTGGTTCATAGTGAAAAAAAAATCAAAAAATTAAGAAACGCTGCTTGCTCCTATTATCTATGTGTTAGAAAGTGAACCTTTCCGTGATATTTCCCGGTAGACGTTTCAAGCCCTTACTAAATACTGTTGTTTTTGTGGGTAATTTTACTATTAATTCCCGAGTAAGCTCAAGTCGCAGAATTAACATTTTCCCAGCTCCAACTCATGTCCCATTCAATCGGAATTTTTAAATCCCGTTACGCAGTAGATACATGTGCGCCACGAGTACTTGCTTTAATAATTTAGTCCGAGAACTGCGAGGAGACGAAGAGTAATTTTCCTTCTACTCCCGGTTTTAGAATGACTGCTCGAATAATTCATGAGCTGTTGGGACTAGTCGGATTTCCTTGAGAAAACAAAACACTGAATTTCAACAGTCAATAAAGCTTGTTGAAAGACTCAAAGTCATGCTGAAAAGCTGGAAGTCATGCTGCCAAAGTAGTTACCAGCGTCCGGAAAAACAAAAGACTGGTTAAGTTCTTAGGCGATTTTACCCGCACATTCTGTTTAATACTTTAGTTTTCATAATTTAATGCGATAGATTGTATAAACTTGAACATTTTCTATAGGCGTTTATTTAAGCATAGCCCCTAAATATAGAAGCTAAAGTAACGGTCATGGCAATTCTTCTCGAGCGATCCTTCTTTCCCTTTGGATGAGACCGCCGCCCCCCATTACCCTCTCTGGTGGTAATCCAGCTGACTCATTTTCTTGTGTCGTTCTCGTTTTAGGTCTGTTTTCGTATTCTTATGCAACTATGCGGACAATACGATCACCCAGCATTGGCAGTTAAGGTGCGGTAGATTTGTGTGGTAAATAAATCTCTTGACAGCTTTCTGAGCTCTCGGCCTCTTGGTTTTTTGGGGATTATTTGTGGAAATTTTGCACAGACAAGTGGTTTTTTGGGGGGAGTGTCGTTCATTAGCGAGAATTTGTCCAACGGACATCATTGTAGTTAAACATCAAAAACAAAGAACTATTAAGCGGGACTAGTTGAGTGAATCAAAATAAACAGGCAGATCAAAGGTGCGTAATTCTAAATTAGGGCAACAATCCAAAGGTATTCGGGCCAGGAAAGAAACACCGTTTAAACGAGACAGATATTAAAATCCACGACTTCCCGATTACTTTTTGATTTCGTCTATTTTAATGGGCACAATTAGTTATCTGAAGTTAACTGTTACTAGTCAGCTGACAGTCGTGAAAGTTTTTGCACCTTAAACGTAATTTTCTCCTGGCAGATTTTTTCGCGCGCACTTCTTTTTCTCTTTTTGCTCATTGGTTATTGGGAACCTGAAAGTTCCCGACGGCCAGTAAGAAAGAAAAAAAGAGTCAACACCCGCGGGAAAACCCAAGTAGTGGAAATTGGGCCTTAAAAGACGACATTGAACCCGCTGAATCTGGAGAATTTAAACTTCAAACTTAGAAGACAGAAAAGTTGTATTGTATTTTTAATCCCCAAGATGGCCTATGAAAAGTCAAGTCGGCAATCCGTACATGACTTCAATGATGATATTCGGACGCATTCTGATCTTTCCAGTAGGTAATTTCACAACCGATTTTGAGAAACATTTATGAATATTTGGATCTTGCTTACTCGTCTTCGCCAAAAGCAAAAGCTTTATAAACTCCACATGCGCAAACGTTTGACAGATGTGATACATTTGTTGGGTAAAAACGTCACCATTACTGTCTTTTAATCAAGCTAAAAACAGAAAAGACCCCAGTTTAGGAGATAACATGAATCTGGTTTTCTTTGAGGTTTTGTATTCACATATAAAGATCGGACTTTCCCAGAAAGCCAAATTTTTAAGTTTTTGCTCATTCAGTTATTTTGCTATTAGACGTGGCATAATAACTCATACCTGAACTCTGGCTCTTCCCTTTTCCAGTCATTTCCAAAAAGTAGTCCTTTAACTGTTACTCTTCCAGATTCTGGTTCTTTCGAAGGTTTTTACTACTGGATCTAAGTCATGCTTTATTCTAAATACGGCATAATCGCTTAACAAAATAAAGATTTCCATGTGTGTACGTCTAGAAGAAGCAGGCGAATTCCCTGCAGAGTCGCAAACCAGAAAAAAAATTAGTGGTCCTCACAATTCTTAAGGTGGTACTTTGGCAATTGTTTTGTTGTGTCTATTCTCCAATTAGACTGCCGGTGTCTAACACTGCAGCCAACGAACGAGAGGGATATAGTTATTGCTTTTTATATTTGACTTTACTATTTGCGAAAGTACATATAGTTTTATATCAAATTGTAATCCACCAGTATTCGTGAAGGAGAGCAAGAGACATTAAAAAAGTTCTTGCAGTTACTATTTTTCTTTTGTCCACTAGGCTTTCTATGAGATGAAAAGACATGGGATCGAGCCTAATGCAGTGACATATGGTTATTATATGAAGGTAGGTCAAGACTCGTGATGTTTTATTTTGAAAAAGTCATTCTTATGAACTAGGACTTAAGTGCTGTGAATATTCTTTGCTGGGGGTTAAGGCTCGTGAAGTATGGAGATGTTTCATGCGAACGCAAAGTATATACAGTATATATTTCATAAGAATTTGTTTTGTTCATGTATCGTGCCTTGGAGTTAGTATGAATGCTACACTTTGAACATTTGACGTTTCACTTTGGGCAATGTGTTTTTAAAATCGAGCAAAACCATTGTTCATTGTAGTGAATAAATTAACATTTTTATTTCCACTTGCGTCGCAAGCAGCTTATTACTCACCTCGATTAAATTCCTTTCCAGTCATTAAGAACTCCCACGCACGCTTTATCTATAATTGCACATTGTTTAAAGCATACTTCTATACAATGTATAAAATTTAACAATATTTCTTGTAATAAGTTAAGAGGAAATCATCGTAACACGTTTAGCAGGTAGAATTTCTGTACCCCTAATTTAAATTCTCACATTTATGCGCGGCCATAGCACTTAACGCCAGATTTTTTGTCTCATTTTTTAATGTGATTTCTGGTTTCTGACGTGTACCTGTTATTACTTCACAATAGAAATACGTGTATGTGACAACCCACTCGACTACGATTGCGTCACATCCTACAAGGACAAGATTGACAGGTTTTTAATCTTGAGGAAACTCTAAAATTAACTTGAAAAAAGTTATCCAAAAGTCGTCTTAATACAATGACGCCAGTTCAAACTAAGAACTTGCCGAGAATCAAGAAACCTCCTCTCTAATCAGGTTCTAATGCAAGTTGGATAAAGAAACACATTTCGTCAGCATTGCAATGCATACGATGAAAACTTCAAAACGTGGCTTGAACACTGAACCACTATTATCTTAAAAAGTTTTAAAATTGTTTTTTAAAATGTTAGGGACCAATTGTTTGAGATAGATGATCAATCGTTGCCCGAAGTGAAAAGTAAAAAGATAAATCTAAATGGAGATAACCTTTTAAAACCCAGTGTCCTCTATACAGGACGCTCATGCCCTTCTCCAACTTTTCCATTTTTTTGTCAGTTACGTTTCGATTTTCGACTAGAAACCAACATATTTGAAATGCAGAAAAGTTTAGAACCAAAAAATCGAGTTTGGCGCACTTTACTGGTGATAGTTCATTGCGAAACAAACTGTCATTAAAAGCTCTGGTAGAATTTTCCTCATTTTGTAGAGTTTTCTTGACCGCTAAAGAGGTAAATTTTGATTTTCGAGTGAAAGTTGTCTTTCCCGTCCAAAATCCAATCATTAAGATTGAAAAAAAAAATCATTTACTTCACTGACTGAAATTTTCAATCTTTTGGACAGAGAGAGTTTCCCTTCCTTTCCTTCATTTTTAAACCTTTTCCAGAAAAAGATGACCTTTTTCCAAAACAAGTTATCCATTAATTTACTCGTGGTCGAGTTTGAGTATTTATGTTTATTTTTTGTTAGGCTGTGTTTGAAGGAAAGTGGCCATCGACGTCAACAAGCTATCACAGGTGGCGACGCATGTTTCATATTATTTCATCGGTGAACTACATGCTCAAGGTTGGTCTGAGAAAAAAACATGTTGAGGTGAAAACATATTTATTTGGCGATGCAGACCGGCCAAACACATCGTTTAGTCCTGGCAGTGAAGCAACATCCAACGACAGTGGAATTGACATCGATCCGTCTCCTCGACGACTCAGAACAAGCAGTCAAATGTCCTCACAATCTGATCTGACTGATAGTGATGCATTCTCGAAAGTGAATGTTGCGAGAACGTTGAGCACAAATTCTGAATTTGGTGATACTTCTCAATGTCAGTTATTCATTAATAGTAATGATGAAAGTGCTTTTGGTACCGAAGGATACCAGATCACAACGTCTAGTATTGACTTTATAGACTGGCGAAGTCATTGCGGTATGATACCACGAAATATTTCCTTTGAAGCTCTCCTCAGCAGTTGTAATCAGTGCAAGAATTGCGGAAAATTTTTCTACGATGAAGAAATTATGGCAGGATGGACAGCAGATGATTCCAACTTGAACACGAGGTATGAATTTTTGATATGAATATTTTGAATAACTATTCTTCTTTTTTTTTGTTGCTAAGCAGCCAACAGAAAAACGCAACGTCATCCCACTGCTTTCCAAGGGGTGGTACCAAATTGTCGATGAACGGGCAGGTTGACTCGCAGTATCTCTGACAGAGGCTTGCGGTCCTGATCATTGGTTTGCAATGTTTCTTAAGGCCCCCACTTCAGTGTTGTCTCGTAACAAGAAATAATGAGTCTCAGCTCGAGAATCGTATAGAAATCACGTTTTTTTTTACTATTCGACATTGAATTGGGGGAGGGGGGTAAGCAGAAACGTTTTTGGGTGAATGTCTCGCTAATTGTGCTTGACTTTGGATCTTCTTTAATTTCGCCAACAAAAGACGAAGTGACGATCTTTCGACGCTCTTTCTTTACGAGGGCACAAAGTATTCAGTAATTAGACCTAAAAGGACCCACAATTAGCTATTTTAAGAATATTAATATGAAATGAGAGCGCAGCGTAGGCAGTAATGATTGACCTGTGTAAAGCCAGCAGCATTTAAGAAAATGCCGAAACTTTGGGGTAGATAAAGTGCCGCTTCAAGCCAAGGGAGATCGCTCGAAACGTGGCAACTGAAAGCACTTTAAGTCACTCTGCTGAGGTACTTTTTGTACTATAAGTAATATATACAACATGGTCATCAACGTTATATCAGTATTCAAGCATGAGCCGAAGGCAAGTGATTTTATAGCCCTGTGCACAGCGGACGCGACGTGGCATGCAACAACTGTACACGACGTCGCTTCAGAAATAGCCCTAGGGCATAATAAAATAGTCCAATACAAACCAGACGCAACGCCACACCGCTACTAAAGCAGTGGGTACGTGATTTAAACAGAATCTGGGATAATTTCAATACGAAATTCCTGCGAACGTGGTCGTCACCGGACCAACGCGTTTAATATTGACGAATAAAAACCCTCTCTTCCAAAGAAAATGTCCGACACAGTTGGTAGTGGTGATCAGAACAGAGCAGCGATTAATTCAGGTTGTTTGTGGTCATCCCGAGCTTTCTTACAAGGCTCGCCCTTCGTATCCGGCTCTAAATGAAGGCTTGACGTTTTGAACTGGATCTAAGTAGCTCTAGGAGATTATCAAACACTTCCTTTGTTATGGCCAAATATACTGGACGAAATGACTATTTTCTTATTTTAAATCTTGCCCTCGATTGTGGTATTCTCCGAGTTCTTCCCTTTGCTGGATAGTAGGATAAATCCAAAACGTCTGTCTGATCCATTGTCTTTGTTATGAAGCGGCCAACAGCAGGAAAGCAACATTACCATCGGAATAACTACTAGACGTCATATTTTTCCTGAGCGGCAAATATACTGCTCATGCACAGCACACGCGTTCAATGTCCGTTGAAAAAAACACTTTGAAGTGGTCGCGTCCCGTGGTCTCATGTCGCGTCGCATCCGTACAGAGGTAATGTCCGATGAAGCACCGACGCGAGTGTTGTAAAACTTGTGAAACGAAAACGCTGTAGTTATTTTAACTCGGAAAAAGCTCATTTTGAGTGTTTGGGAGTTGAAACAGAGCAGATATGTTCATCCGGTAAAGCCTAGTGGTTGTATCACATCTACAAGCACTGAGTGAATATTTATTTCTTTGAATTTTCCTTAAAAATTATTAATGAGCTTTAAGAGTACTTATACACAGCTTGACCGTGTCTCTTCATTGTTTCTTTAGTTGCCCTTATTGTTTGACGACCCAGGCTGTCTCCCTGACGATCAAAATTAAGGTAAAAATGATTAAGAAGAAAACCAAAGGAATGCGAATATAAGGTTTGGTGCTGTAAACGAACTACTTGTCATTTTCTTTTCAGCAACAGTTTCAATTCACAACAGTTACTTCAGCACCCATCTCTAGGTCCGACAGTGCCTAAACTTCTAAAACAAAATCCACACTTAACCTCAGTTAAGATGACTAAAGTGGAGCGGATTGGATTCCAACAAATATTGATTCCCCAGCTATACGGCGTAGTGTACACAAGAAAATTAGTGGTACACTGCACTGACCGAATAGATATCTAGGTATTAGAAGCAAGTATGTCAAGGGAATTCAAGGGAGTAAACATTGAAGCAAAAACCCTCTTTAAGACCAAACCGATACCATCAGTGAAAAATTGCAACTTCAAGACCTTCATCCCTTAAATGGTGATTATCCTGAATACAAGTTACTTGTGTCCTTTTTCAACTTCGGCATTTTTCACTGACTTTCTGTTCGATTTTCGATGTGAAACAATTATATTAAGGGATCCACCTAAACTTATCAACCCAAAAAGTCGTTAATTGCAACTTCAAGACCTTTATCCCTTAAATGGTGATTGTCCTGAATACAAGTCACTCGTGTCTTTTTTCAACTTCTATCAACCCAAAAAGTCATTGCAACGATATAAAAGTAGAGTGCTGCGTCGGCAGTATTGGACGACTTGTAGAAAACCGAGGGTTGGGAAACTGTCGGAACTTGGGTCTAGAAAACTAGACGTTTCTAGCGAAGGCCTTTCGTCGGAATGAAACGTAAAATGACATTGAAAGCACATGGCGTTTTTATAGAGAGAAAAAAATCATGTGACAAAAAGATGACAAAATTGACAACAAAGTATTTGATGGGATGTAAACGATGGAAAGTTGTTTGCTATTTTAAAAAGTCGATCAGTTAACTCGATTAGAAGTTAAGTCGATCAGTTAAGTCGATCAGAAAAGAAGAGGACCAGGCAGAGGCCCCAAGGGAATGACAAAACACAAAAAGTTAAAATAAGTGTAAACTCAAGTCATCTTTTGCCCTATGATTTTTTTCTTTCTATTAAAATATCACCTACTTTTAATATCATTTTACTTTTTGGTCGCACAGTAGTAGTGCACATGTATTTGGTAGAACAGTGCTGGTGTTCGATTCCGGCTACGTTTGGTTTTCTGATTAAAAGTTACCTTGGTCACATGTGAGAAGAGTGTTGTCCAGTTTGACTCCACGAAACATCTCATGTTTTCTCCGGGTACTCTGGTTTCCTCCTGTAGTAACACTGGACCCATGAGGGATGATTAAGTAGAAACGATGAACAATATGAGATATCATGTCCTTGGAAATTTTATCCTTAACTCTTTTACTCCAAATCGTGTATTAAATTACATACTTTAATTAGTATATTTTGCTTATTTAAAAAGAACAACGTATAATAAACTTCATAGTTAGCTCGTCCGCTTAGTTATTACGGTAAAATATCCGACTGGAGTCTTATGTCGGTAGTGTCAAGAGCCCAGCCTGACATCTTTACGTAAAGACCACGTTCTCAGTTAAGTCAAAGTTAAGTTTGAGATTACGCTATTCGGCCAGTTCTGCACTAACTGCGGGTGCTATATATGTTCCATCCTTCGAACCCTTCGAAGGCTCTTTTTTAATTACTGCAACTTACAAGGATAGATCACGTGTCTCATTCTAGAAAGGGTTATAAATTCACCTTTAAATATCGCGTCTTCGAAAACGTCTTCGAGTGCGGCTTAATATATCAATTCGTTGCTTTCCGTTAGTGAAAATACCGGCAGGTTATTCGAACCGAAGGTTCAAAACTTCACAGTTTTTTGTAACAGAGATTCGAAGGTTAATTTTAGATTTCCTCCCCCTGCTTTCTTTGAGTGTACCGACTGAACGAATCACTGGGAAGAGGCCTTTTCCCGACATTTTCAACACGCCCGATTAACTGTGTATTTGTTGCGTTTCAGGACTACCGGAACTGCTGCTCGAGGGAAGGAAGTAACTTTTCGTCCACACCATCCAGTTATAATAGCAGCGAGTTCTTATCTGCTGTTGGTACTACTACTCCTAATCCATCCCTATCTATCCCAGCCAACCTAAACCTTCAGATGACCAAGCGAACTGTTCGTGGGGACGATTCACCGTCTGTACCTCGTTCCTTTTCCCCGCCTGGTATTTCTCTTCCCGTAAATATAAGAAAGAATGTCAGACCCAGGTACACTGCAAGTGCTCCATGCAGTGCTAACAATAGTCCTGGAAGTGGACTGCTGGCTAGTCCAAAGCCCCACACTCGTTTATCAATAACACGATCTGACAGCAACCCAGTCATAGGCAGTCAAAGCAGTTTATATCGTAAGTATCAGTGAACTGCTGAACCACTGATATTGGAAAATAATCATATGCATGCGATAGTGAATTACTTGCCTCGGCTTTCTAAGGGGTGGTTTCATATAAAAATCTGGGGCCGGGTTGAAATTTCAGCCTGGCTAATCGGCCAGAAGATACTGTATGAATACTCAACCCGGGCTGAAATTTTCATCATGTGATGGAAAAACATTTGGTCAAGAGATATCCTCATACGTTCTGGTTGAGATTTCAACTTGGGCTGAAAGTCTCCTTGAATTTAGCCTCATGTTAATGTTTTGCATGCACTACAGGTAATATACGTATGAGGTGTCATGAGATGTTTGCTAGGTAAGGATTTTTAGCGACTCCAGTTACATGAAGTCCTATGGAAAATATTAGTAGTTTATACTATTAAGGGACAGATTACCTTTAAATAACATTCGATCGTTAACTGAATTATATTTATAATTCCTAATGCGTCCTGTTGTTTTTGGACGTTTTAATTGATATTGTTTTCGTCGTATTGTAGCGATGCCAGAAGAAAGGGATTGCATTTCGGTTAACTACGTTAGCCCACTTGTTTTAAGAAAAGAACTGGAAAATATGTTGGATAATGAAGGAGTTGCTGCTTTAGAATCACCGGATATAACTCAGCAAAAACAAGTGCTTTTTTGGAACATGGTAAGTAGAGACGTTTTGGCTTTGATCAGTGGCGAAGCCAAGCGTAGCGACTGGTCATGCTATGTAAATTTAAAATTTTGAACGTTATTCGCACGTCAAGAAAACCGTTTGCTTATGATGTACGAATATCGGAGGTAATTTCTAATCTGCCCTGTTCCTGTTAAGGAGTTAAGCCTAATCCCTTCTCAAATATAGGTACTGAAATCCAGTTTTTAATTATTCAAGCCTGATCAGAAAGCAGGCCTTAAATCAGTTTTAAATATAACTCATATATTTCATGTTAACACCGCTTCTGCGCCTGTTCAGGTAACCGCACTAGCGGATCATGGTCAGGGCCATTCTGGCCATGCCCAACACCCAAAGAAGTCAATAAAAACCCATATATTCTTTACTAATAGCTAACAGTTGTAAATCATGTCACCTAGATATGTACCATGTTAGTGGCTTCCACACGGATAGGCTGAATCTCCAAATTTTGAAATTCTCTCCTCTGGTCAGCCGTCAGATTATGATGTTCCCACAGACTGCCATATACCTATTACATTGCAGAGCTCAAAATAATGGCCGATCAACGAACAATGATCGGCCAAAATTAGGAGTCATTTTGACTGGTCACTTTCAGTAGCTAAATAACGTGTAAAAGAAGAAACTATTCTGCTGCTTTTTTCCTCATGAATTTGTATTTTCTGACTTGTGGAAATTGTCTGTGAGTAGGTAAAGCCGTCAAAACTTATGTTTTTGTTAATTTCATCTCAAATGAGGTTTGTTGTTTTTTTTAACAAATGATTTTACAACTAAATTAAGTTCTTTTTCACTTCTACCGCTTTATTCGAACTTGAATGATGAGAAATTATCTACAAAGGTGACTGCCTTAAGTAATGTGACGTTAGGTATCTCGTATATTTGTTTGAATGCTTGACTTTCGCAATAACACCAGGCGCATAGCTTTAGATCCAACTGACTCAGAATATTAAGTTAAAGTAAAAAATAACGAGATTTCTGCAGCCAAGCTTTTTGTTTTGATCTGGCACCACCCCTTAGAAATCGTTCTCAAATTGTTCCAGTTCACGTGACAGCTAACATCAGCGCCTGTAAGACAACTGACGTGAAAGATTTTTAATTACTGATTACAAACCCGTCTTTTTGTAATGCTACTAGAGAAATGGTCAAATTCTTCGGGATGCCTTGCGGCAGTGGGTACTCGAACGCCTAGTGTGAATGGTTACGAATGAATTGCGAAATGTGTTGTTATTTATCCATGGCAGCAGTTTTGTAGCACGTGATTTATGCCACTGTTTTTGTTCTTTTGACAGGTGTGGTATTTCCGTCGACTGAATTTGCCCACTCACTTAACAGACCACATTTACAGTCATTATGCAGACGATGACCATTTTGACCGACCCAAGGTAAAAATGTTTAGGCTGCTGCAGCCCAAATGGAAGTCCAGGGAGTTGTACAGTAAACTAGTTACAAGGATAAATTTAATCAATTTAATTTAAGTAAATAAAGGACAATGGGATGAGAAGTGATTGAATAGAAATTGAGTTGTTATAGATCAAGGAAGAACCTTCAAGTACAAATAGGACGCAATTAGTTCTCAACTCCGTACTCTTTACTCTGTTGTTACTTAAATCCACCAGTGTGTCCTGTACTCCACTTGTATACGGAAACACCTCAAGCATTAATTCTTAACTTAAAGTGTTAATTGCAGTGAACGTATTCATGATCTTATCGTACTTTCATTTTCGCTATTTAGGATTTCGGTGGCCAAGTGATTGTGTCAACCTCTTGGGATTCTGACAGACCGGCCGATAGTGATCATATCCCGTTGTATGTTTTGTGGAATGTTCCTGGTACGTTTGAACCTCAAATATTTGAACCTTTCACTGCTAGAAATGATCGGGGTTATCCCTTGCTAATACAAAGAGTCTCTTATATCAGTGTCGTGTTTGAAGGTTATATAGTGTTTACAACACCTACTCTGGGTGTTTTAAATATATCTTAGAAAACTTATCATAATTCATGAGACGACTAGAGGACGTTCGTCAAGCTCGTTCTCTCGGAATTTCTCGTTCTCTGAGAGAACGAGTTTGACGAACGTCCTCTAGTCGTCTGATATTTACCAAGCTCCCACATGAACAAACTTTCTGTTCAGCATTAAGTAATAATTCGTGAGGAAAACACAGAGGAAAATCATAACCACGACGGGTTTTTCTCGTCGGATTTTCTTGGCTTAGGAAACATTAATTCTCAAACTTTCTTCGTCAATTAGCGTGATGGGGGGCTTTGAAAAGGGCTCGTAGTGTGTGTTTTATTCCAGTAAAACACTCCAACTCATTATTTTTGAACAGTACCAAAGCAAACGTCATTACGATGTTAATGAAATTGAATTGAATGGACGTCGCTTAGGGACTACATTTCTACCGTTACCAGTTGTTCTATTTGTATTTATAAAGAAGCGGTGTGTTAAAATACGCAAAAGAAAAGTTACCTAAGAAACAAAGCCTAATGCTAGTTAATGTGGCAGTTTTACACGGAACTCCATGTTCGTTAGTATTCTTTATGTAGAGCATTCATCTCAATAAGTTTTATCAGGTATAAAAACCCTTGCACGAGATCAAATTCGTGCAGCCAAATGAAGAATATATCCATTGAATCTTAACAAGTTCTCGGAGCATGTGAGGACTTAGAACGTCAAAGACAACATGCAAACGTTCGTCAAATTACGTAAAAATTGCAGATGCGGCTGCATCCTAGCAGGCAAGAGCTTGTGAAAAAACGTTATGTTTTTGGTCATAGAACGTTCTTTTGAAATAAATCAGTCCGTCAAACTGATATCTTTAGAAAATGGTTTTTAACACTCGACTGTATTGAGATGCTCAAACCATCGAGGTACCGTTAGTCCAAGGGCGAAATCTCTAAAAATGTGTAGTCGTTTCGATTAAAGGTCGCAGTAAATGTTCTTGTTTTATTACGGTTTGAAGCTATGGTTGCTTGAATATATTGATGCAACAAACAAGTACCCGTTCAAACAAAGCTTTCAGGTAAAACCTAATTCCCAACGCATCCCAATCTACCACACCGTTTTATTCTTTCTGTAGCTTATGAGCACCAAGATGCGACCATCGATGAAAAGTCATGGACATCGAGGAGGTAGATAGTAGAACAAAGAACCCTTTTAATTTTATACTGTGGAATAGATGAGTTAGGTGTTAAATGCATTGCATAATAAAAATAAGAAAACATTATGAGATTTAATTATCACCATCAACATAAAGTGCAAATGACGTGAAAACAGAGCTTGTATATACTAAAATAAAAATTACAGTCCAGCTCAAAACTTTAAAAAATGTTGTAAAAGCAGGACAGCATTGAAATATTTCATGATATGAATTTACTAACGTTCCGTTGCTTCTTGGCGCATCACTGGAGTGATAAAATTAACATAGGTTAAAGTCGCCAATGAACCTGTATTACCTTGCAAAAACTGATGAAATGATGAAGAACGGCGTTCATTCGTTATCATGTATTTTGGATATTCTGATATCTATAAGTTACGAGCTTTGCTGTTGACTCAAGGCCCCATCAGGAAATAAGGATTTAAATAATAATAATATTATGATAGTTATTTTTATAATTAATGATTATTTTTATTATTGTTATTTATTATTATCATTTTGGTTGTATGATTATTATTTCTATTATCATTAAAATTATTATTTTTATTTTTAATAATAATAATAGTAATCACAATAATAATAATGAAAATAATAATAACAATAATCACTGTTCGGGTAGAGTGTTCCATAAATTAAGCAATTTCGTTGTCATTTGGTCTAAACTACGTACTTCTTTTTTTCCCTTCCAAGATAACTACGCAATATCTATGCAGAGCAACAGTCCACTTGGAAACTGCGTGCATTATATTACTCCAGTGGGATTTTTACTGTAGGACTACTTCGACCTTCTGAGGAATTTGTTCCTAATTCTCAGCCCCATTTCTCCTTGCATTAATTGATCTATCTTAATGATACCCGGAAATCGATCTTTATCTTAGGACATGAGCTTGGCGAACGTCCACATCTCGTCCATTGTCTCGTTCGTTGTATGTCAGATACTTATCGGTCTGGATCTTACCACCCACAGAATTCGTCTTTTTAGAAGACTTGCTCGACTTTGTGCCTCCACACTTCCTCGTAGGCTGAGATGACTAAAAAGAAATTTGTATTATTATTATCATCATCATCATTATTATTGTCATTGTTATTATCATTCAATTTGTCGCACATTGTTTCTAATGGTATTTCACAAGGGATTTGGTGTCAACAAGACTCCTCAAATCTCAAGTACTTTACGCAAGATTCTGGCAGAATAAAGAATTGCCGTTTTCTGCAGTTCTACAGTTCTCGTTTCAATACCAATGTCGTTCAATTTGTTTATTATTGTCATTATTGTTATTATTATTTTTTTTTTATTATTGCTGTTGTTGTTGTTGTTGTTGTTATTATTATTATTATTATTTAATTATCGAACTCACATTTTAGGGCTAGACCTAAAGATACCAAAATTTGCTGTCTTTTATTTGCTGTCTAGTGACTCTACTCTACTTACACCACTCCAGACACAATCTTCCTTAAAATAGTTTCACTCTCCGACGGTACGGTCCTTTGCATTTCTCTTATTACTCACTGCTGTTTCTCTATCTGTTCTTCCAGTTTCTTCATACCTCCCCTTAAACATCCATTACCAAAGGTAATGTTTCCACCTTAAAATCTGGGCGCCTCTCACGGATTTCGAAAGCCACCAGTTGATATTTTTGCAATTTTTTTTTCAGTTTCTTTGTGATGTTCACCTCTTCAGGGCAGGCCTTGTCAACTATCCAAATTTTACCTTCCCTCGGTATCTCCCAGAATCAAATCAGGCCTTCTCGCTTTTGTGGTTTTTCTCATCTCGTGCTCAAAATCACACCCAAGCTTCTTATCCGACCTCTCGACGACTGTTCCCTTCTTTCATGCTGTTTTGTACCAGACTCTACTCTCTTCCATCAAGCCTGCCTCCTTTCCCCATTCTGCTGCGCAGACCATCAGTGGAATATCATGTCTTCTTAAGTATTTACTACCGGGAAGAACCTCACGTCCCATTATTATTATTGTTCCTTCGTGATAGCCGGTTCGTTACGACCAGCTCGTTACGGCCAGTAGCACCTACAAGATGTTCATAATGGCTCTTCCTATCAAAATTTGTTGGGATTACATGTAAATATTTCAACGCTATAGAATCTGGAAGAAAAATATCAATCCTTTTGGGCTACTCCGCTTAACACTTTGCGCAGCAGTGTCTCACTTTTCTGTACAACTGTATTTTGCACGGTCCTCACGACCCATGCAGCATTCTTCTTATTCAGTATCAGCTTCTCAATTTTTTGCTGTTATTATTATCATTATTATTATTATTAATATTATTATTCTTATTATTATAAGTATTTAAATTCGTATAATCACAGTATTCAACCTTTTACAGTTGTTTTTCAATCAGTTGGGCAGTTATACAGGATACTTTTTACAAGATTAATAGCAGTTACTTGTGATAGTTACAGTTACAACCACACGGTTGGGTATGCGATTTGCGTTACCTATTTGCTCCCCCCAATTATCACCTCTGCCCTCTCTTAGCCAGCCCGAATCAAATAACCTCGTTACGCCACTGGATAACACTCTCTTATCATTTCTAGAAATCTTTTGTACGTAATTTAATTTTCATGTCACAGGCACTTTCAAGCCAGTAGTCCATTATTTTGGTGTTTTTCTGTTTCGCTAAGTTATGCAATAACACAATCTTAATGGTGGCGATGATATGATTTGGAGGAGGACATCGCCTACCACGACGGTGTTTATGCTAAAGGTGACCATAATCTGCGTTTCGTGGAGTTTCTAAAATGAAAGATAAATTAAGCAAAATTAGTCACCTCTGAAACTGTTGCATTCGTCAATGTGATCTTTGATGATGAAAAATTAGAAGAAATGAGTTTAGTAAAATTGCTATTTTTTATAACAGGGAACAATCGGTACGTCTGGTATAATTCTGAATAGTTCACCTTTCTTCTTTTTGATAGTGTTGTACAGTCTGTTGTGGCTCACATTAAGACAAATGATATCGCATCACCATTTGGATTCCTCTTTGAGGAGCGGAACCGTCAGAAGCTGATAAATCCAAATATTAGTTGGTTAGTATCAAGTAAAGAGTTATCGATAAAAATACTAGTAAAACAAGCAGAGGCATGCTTTTGATATTGTCCACTTATTATATATATATATATATATATATATGTATATATATATATAAAATATAATGT
>JBAHVQ010180666.1:0-16442 GCA_036872915.1 Nanipora kamurai
TACATTTATGGATATCTAGCGTACCTTTATCAGATCCTCCAAGAAGACTGAAGTAGATCGAAAAACGTGGCGAAAAACATATCTTGTTGTATCGTAGATGATGACGTCATCATTTGTCAGTTGCTTTTCATTTTGGCGTCGAACTGATTTGAACGACAGCTCTGCCCTACCTAGTGAACGAATTTTGCTGTATGAATATCAAATGAAGACAAAACTATCATTTACTAAGCATTTAATCCCGCGAAATGACCGTATTAATCAGGAAGCTGTTTAGCTCGTTAAATTATACGATTTGTTTATTTTTCCGAAAAGAAATGAACGGCAACTAAGGTACAACTAAGAGTAATGCATTGTCTACCTAGGTCATTGAATAAAATTTTGGAGGATATCATAAGGTTTGCATTTTTAACCATAAACTCGGGGCCGTTTGCTCTGGTGCATGCATAGATCCTGTTAAGACTACAGCACCTGTGACTAGGGTTTGATTCCGGCTACGCGCAGTTTTCTGATTAAAGTTACCTTGGTCACATGTGAGAAGAGTGTTGTCCAGTTTGACTCTACCAAACATCGCAGGTTTTCTCCGGGTACTCTGGTTTCCTTCTGTAGTAACACTGGACCCATGAGGGATGACCCTTACTGGACCTCTAGGGAGAACAGCGTAGTTTAGCTGATAGGGTTATCCAGTATAAATAAAGAAACTTTACTTTACTTTATTTTCGGCAGATTACATCGCCACAAGTGGTCAGCTACACGTTGACGATAAAAGAATCTTTCCTGAAGGTTCAAACCTCGGGTATCCGGCCAAGAGGTCGCCCGATCAATAAGTGAGCGGGTGTGATTACCATTCCACCCTTTATGTCATCTCCCACAAACGTCAAAGGCCTCGAGTTTACTTGAGCTTCGTTATCAGTCAAGACGGTTTGCATTTCTTGACATGTTGGCAATGCTTTACCAAGAACCACCTTCAAAGGTCGCTTTACGGCAGTAACGCTCCCACCAGCCTCTTTGGTGGCTTGCGCATGAAGTTATGAATTTCCAGCGTATGTTCTTAGAAGCAGAGGCGTGTCCACTGGGAGGAGCGTAGGGGGGCATATGCAACCCTAAATAAATCTTCTGCCCCCACGCATGCCCCCTAAATGAAAACTGGCACTGAGAATTAAAAAGACGACATATTTGAATGCCCAATTAAAGAATTGAATTCGCTGAAGACTGTAATTCCAATTTTAATACAGTAATTTAAATAGGGTGGCTTGATTTACCCCAAATGCAACTGTCGTCACGCAATTTCCGTGAGTATTTTCTAAGAAAGCCGCAAGCGATATGTATGGCTGGCAGCGGCATGTCCCATGTCCCCCTTCAGCCCCCCAAAAATAAAACCCTGACACGCCACTGCTTCGAAGCAAATTGTCTTTCCACTTCATTACGGTTGATCTTTTACCACGCTTTTTTGACATCGTTGTAAGTTGCTTGTAAAACTTTGTTTGCTTTGTGAAATGACGATTATCAGAATGGATGGTTGAACTTATTCCTCTCCGATTCATCATCCTTCAGTAGGCCTCTAAGAATGTCTCTGTAGTCGTGTTTGAAGTCAATTCGAAATGCACAGCCCTAGTGTTGCCACAGACAAATAACCAAATCTACGACTTCTTTATGAGTCTCCCTTCCCTCACAGAAACCGGTCCTGTGAAGTCAATGCCCACATCAACGAATCCGGCGTGGACCCAAGTACTGGTTCTTTCAAAAGGCAAATTATCCACCTTTTGACATTCTGCCTTTGTCTTCTGCTGCTTGCAGGGCAAACAAGTACGTATAACACGTTTCACTTCTCTTCTCCCCTGAGTTATCCAATAACGTTCTCTCAATATGATTAACGTTGTTTATGGTCCAGCGTCTGCATTCTTACAGTTTGTATCCATAATTAGTTTGCCAACTACTTAATCTTTGTGTGAAAGGATTACTTGGTATTTTCCGCCCTGTGGAACACGAGCAGCTTGTAAACGACCGCCTACTTTAATCAAACCATTCTCCCTTATTGGATCCAGATTCAAGCTGCGACTCTTCGCAGATACTGGTTTTCCATTTGATAATGCTTTGTACTCATTTTCGAAGTGATACTGTCGCACAAATCTCATCCAGGTTTCTTCAGCGGCCTTTATAGCATCGGCATCAAGCTCTTTAACTTCATCTTCGCCTCTGGACCGTTTGCTCCATGACAGAATTCTCCCGATTACTCGGACCATCTTATCCCATCTTTCGTAATTCGTTGCGAAATAAGAGTAATCATACCTCTGCTTCGAAGATGGACTGCTCTCTTTTTCTATGCGGTCAATTAACATTTGCAGCGTCGTATTGACTTTCTGAAACAGAGTTGTGGTAGAATTAATTTTCTTCATTTCGGTCAAGGACTCTTCTACTTCGGTAACAGACTCGACAGACTAATTCTTTTCACGTTGGGAAGCCCTGATGGGTCAACTCCACCATAACGTGCAATACTTAAGGTCTTGAAGTGAAATTCCTCTGGTCAGAAGATCACTACGATTGTCACCTCCTGAAACATGATTCCATGCACTTGGTTTGCGACAAAACTCTTCCATACCCCAGCCGTCTTTCATATCCTGTTTAATACGAACATGCTGTTGGTGAGTGCTTTCTTTACGGACATCACCTATTGAGTCATGAGTAGCATTCCAGACAGCTCTAGTCTTGGTACTGTGACCTTCTTCGCAGGCGCTAGGCGGTTGTTCGGTATAACTAGGTTAGTTTTAGTTCTCCCTTCCTCGTTAAGGAGACGGAGACACACAGTTCCTCCGTAGCATCGTTCACTCGCGTCAGAAAACCCAAGGAGCTGGACGACTACTACTCTTCCTAAATTCTTCTTGAAATTCGAATCTGCTTTAATTCATCGTGTTGGCATTTCCATAGATCAACTTTCTCGGGTGAGTTATTCCATATTCCATGCCTATGGTTCCTCATCATGGAACAACTTACGTCACGAAATCGCTGTGTCAGCGATCTTGGAGGACAAGTTGCTGTGGTGCGGTAATTTAAAGGTTTTTTAAGAGTGATAATGACGGATCGCAATGAAATAAGTTTATATTACGACAGCTTGAAACAAGATTCCAAAACTAGATACAAAGAGAAGATTGATGTTATCGGTGGAATAGATCCATACTGCATGGTCAAAAAAGAATTGTCGTCAAATGTCGAGGATTTTCCTCTGATAAGTTATCCTGACATCGTTAAGTATTTGCTTTTTGCACCCTCTCCAGTTAGTAAGGAGAGCCTTAAAAATTACAAAAGTCTGGAAGCATACAATCACTTCGTCTGCGGATGGGTGAGAGATGTAAAAGTTAAAATCTTACCAGAAAAGAAGACATGTGTTGTGCTTGGAAGGGTAAGGACGAATTGATGTTTCGTTGTTTAGGCCTACCTAATTTTGTAACAAAAATTTTGTCTTTGTGTGACATCAACAAATTGCCTAAGCCTTGGCTAGAATTGAGACAAAACAATAATACCTTTCAGTGGTGTACATTTGAATTATTATTACCTTACAGGTCTGTCATAGTCAGAAACTCTCTGCCAGCCCTCCATCACCCTGGTTCCAATTCCGTGCTGGAAGGATCACTGCATCAAAACTTTATTCAGTATCCCATACAGATATTTCACAACCATCGCTTTCTCTGATTCGGAGCATATGCTACCCAGAGGCATATAGTTTCAAGTCAAAACAGACTGACTGGGGGTCAACATGAAAAAATAGCAAGGGATACCTACACAAATGAAATGATTAATTTTCATACAGATTTCAAGACGTCTGATGCTGGTCTCTTTCTGGCAGCAGAGTACTCCTTTCCTGCTGCAACTCCAGACGGTCTTGTAACATGTAAATGCTGTGGGGATGGCTGTCTTGAAGTAAAATGTCCTTATTGTGGAAAAGATGAGTTTATATTTGAAGCAGTGGATAGCAATAAACGATTTAGTTTAAAGAAAACTGATGGCAAGGTAGGTTTGCCACAGAAACATCCATATTACTACCAAGTAATGGCCCAGATGTATGTTACTAAAAGAAAATACTGCGACATTTTTGTCTGGACTGAGAAAGACTATCATTACATGCAAATACACTTTGATGCAAAATTTTTTGAAGAGTGTTTTGAAAAGGCTAAATCTTTTTTCTACCAATGTATTTTGGTTGAAGCTATTGGAAAGTTCTATACAACACTCAGAGCTTCATCTAAAATGATTGGAAATAAATTGGATGTTGAGCCATCACAGTGCAATGAAAACCTTACATATTGTTTGACCAGAGGAGGGAGAGATGATTGCATTTGACAATCCACGCTGTGCATATGAATGGTTTCATATGACTTGCCTAAACCTTAAAAATCTCCCAAGGTCAAGGAAATGGTTTAGCCCAGATTGTTCTGTTGTAAAAGATTTGCAATCAAACAAGTTGTCTAAGAAAAAGACAAAATAAATATGACAAACAAGGACTATTAATTTCTTAACACATTTGAACAAACATATAAGCATTCAGCAACATAAACATGGTATGTTCTAAATCATTCTGAAAGTACAACTGAAGGGCTCAAGTTACACAGAGCACAGCAAACAAGAACAATTTTATCTATTGTTGAAAACTCCTCATCCTTTTTAATTACATAATCTGTTGGTAAAGTTGTTTGAAGAATACTATACTTGTTTCTAAGTAAGCCAATGACTCTTTCAACGTGAATGCGCACTGGGGCAATTTTTCGGCTTTTCTCGACATCTGATACAGACAGCTGTGCCTTCCCTTTTGTGACTGCAGGTAACTTCACCAGTGCACGGTAAAATCCAACTGAATGAAGAATACTATACTTGTTTCTAAGTAAGCTAATGACTCTTTCAACGTGAATGCGCACTGGGGCAATTTTTCGGCTTTTCTCAACATCTGATGCAGACAGCTGTGCCTTCCCTTTTGTGACTGCAGGTAACTTCACCAGTGCACGGTAAAATCCAACTGAATCCTGGATATCAAAGCCACAGTCTGCTAATACATAATCTCCTGGGAGCAAATTATCAAGTAGCCCACAGTTTTCAGTGATAAATTTGTCACTTACTCTGCCACCCCATGCCCTGGATATGAAAGAAATTGCACCTTGGGGGCAAATGCCAATCAAAAATTTGGTAGTGTTGTGGTGCTTGTAATTGGACCATGTCTGTGCACGTGCTTTGAGGTTGGTAGGTCTTTCAATGAATATTTCAAAACAGTCAATGACAATTGAGACATGTGTACCAAATAAACTTCTGAATGAAATGGGAGTTGTTTCAATAAGTTGCTCTCTATCAGGCCACCTGATGAGCTTTTTGAACCTGAAAATAAAATACCTAGCCATTTGTGAAAAGTCCTGGATATAGTAGCTGCTGAAACATTAAGCCTATAAGCCAGATCTTTCACACTGAGGCTCAGCCTGAGCCTGCATAGGGTCATCACCATTTCTTGGAATGTCGTTAATGTTAATTTATTATCAGATGGCATAAGTTTCAGGCAAAAGGTATGTAAAAAATCTAATATTTCCAAATTTGGTAACCCTGTATAAAAATTCACTTTTTCTTTAGTGTCAAAGGATGGTGTGCCAAATGTCATTCTATTTAGCTGCTCTTGGTGTTTGTGCAAGCATTCTTGTAAGAAGTTAATATGTTCATGTAGCATAACTTCTCGTTGATTTTCGGATTCACTTAGCTTTCTTGGTTGAAGATATTCATCACTCCCGTCAACGATTTGCTTTTTTGAAGGTGGTTTATCATTTTTGGTCATACTTCTGTCATTTCTTGTTTTTTGGCGTTCATATCGACCAGTTGTTGCAGTCACTGTCTTGTGTCCAAGCTTCAAAGATGGGACCCAATCTGGACTGGTGGATTCATACCGTGAAGAGGGTTTTCCTTTAGAGGAAAATAAAAATGCTAACTTTTTTTCAGAAATGAAACTGGGTAGCGAGTGTCAACAACCTGATTGCTTCTAGGTATCAATTAGTCATATGAAGGGAACTAATAGTTGTATTAAAACAGGGCTGAACAAATAATACATTCACGTCATGTTTCTTAAAATAAACTTACCTGATATGAAATGATCAGAGCATGTAGCCAAAAACTGCACAAAAGTTCACCATTATCACGCCAACGACTTAACCTCCAGCAGCTACTTGTTCTCCAATATGGCGGACGAGATTGTCGTGACGTCACATGAAAACACCCTATATTAGAATCTTATGATCGACTCTCTCTGAGTCATTCCAAAATGCATTAAATAAACACTTTAAAAATTAGAGGGTCGGTCGTACGGACAATCACTTGTAATATACTTGATATATGTAAATTAGTTGATTGTTAGCTAGTTAATTAGTTATTTTTAAATCGATGTAAGGTAAATTAAATAAATATAATTGTATGAATTATTTTCCATGGCCCTTTGAAAACCAGGCAACTGAAAGGCCACCGTGATTAAATAAGTTTAATAATAGTAATAATAATAATAATAAAATTGATTGGCCATATCCTCTGATAATGATTCGTCTTACTGAAGAACTTCCATCCAACCATCTTGAATGAGTAGCTTAAGTAGAAGAATGAACTCGGGTAGAGAATAATGATATTAGATGTTACTCCGAGTGACCAAGCATACCGGACAAGTAGAGAAAACTTCACTTGGCCCGGCAGGGATTCGAACCCGCGACCTTCGGTTTACAAGTCCGACGCTCTACCAACTGAGCTACAGGTCAAGTTGGGAGCTGGTAGCGAAATGATCTTTACTTGGGCTCTTGATATTTCGAAACATACACTAGTTTCTTCCATATCGGGACATTTTAAATCCTATCTGATTTTAAATAGCTTAAGTAAAAGAATGAACTCGCGTAGAGAATAATGATATTTGATGTTACTCCGAGACCAGCTCCCAACTTGACCTATAGCTCAGCTGGTAGAGCGTCGGACTAGTAAACCGAAAGTCCCGGGTTCGAATCCCTGCCGGGCCAAGTAGAGTTTTCTCTACTTGTCCGGTATGCTTCGTCACTCGGGGTAACATCTAATATCATTATTCTCTACCCGAGTTCATTCTTTTACTTAAGTTATTTAAAATCAGATAGGATTTAAAATGTCCCGATATGGAGGAAACTAGTGTATGTTTCGAAATATCAAGAGCCCAAGTAAAGATAATTTCGCTACCAGCTCCCAATTTGACCTGTAGCTCAGATGGTAGAGCGTCGGACTAGTAAACCGAAGGTCGCAGGTTCGAATCCCTGCCGGGCCAAGTAGAGTTTTCTCTACTTGTCCGGTATGGTTCGTCACTCGAAGTAACATCTAATATCATTATCTTGAATGAGTTTCTTTGCACGAACTGTGAATGGAGTGAACATACCCATTGGATCAAAGGTGGATGCTAATTTGAACAGCATCGTTCTTTTCGTTTGTACGTCGTAATTGGTCGATGATTTCGAGGTTGGCTGAAACATCAAAATATCTTCTTTAGTGTTCCAAGACATTCGAACAGTTTTCAAATTCGGGTCTCTTCTGTAAGATTCTTTGACGGCAGAGAATAGACTTTTGATTTTTTTTGTTGTTTACGAACATTTACGTGCACTTTATTTCTAAAAAAATCACAGGAAGCGATTTTATTTCCCATTTAGATGAATAACCTTTGTTTTGAAAGAGGAGGTGTTATATGTTCAGTAACTTGTGTATTAGCGTCGGCGGCCCTGGCGGTAAGTTAAAAGCGTCAATTAATTCCATGCGGCTAAATGGTTCCAAGTTTAGAAATGAGACGTCTTTCTTGTCTCCTGCAGCTATCATTACCCTCGAAAATTTATGAGATGGCACAGATTTTCATATCAGAAAACGACTGGTTAGTGCTATTAAAATGTCGTGAAACAGGTTTATCTATGTCATTGTTCTTTACGGAGAGAGGATGTTCAGCAAATCTGTCCGGGAGACGTCGGCTACAATCTTGGCCAAAAGTGTCTGGGACACAAAGACCGATCATTAAATTTTCCTGACCCCATATTCAATACACTTTTGATGTAACAAACCCCTCCCGTAGAACCCCTTTTCAATGTTGAATAGTGGAATAAATGTCTACCGTGATATCATCGGCAATTCTAGGCTAAATAACAACATTGTAAGGGGGAAAGGGGGGGAGACATCGATTTCAAGGTATTTATGGTTTGTGTCCCACCACATTTGGCCATGATTGTAGAATTATGTCTCGGTTATGATCTGAATGTCCCAAAAAAACGGGGTGGAGTAACCTCGGTACTTTAGTTTTGTCCCCCGGCACTTAATTCGAGTTACAATGTGATCGTTTCAAATTGTGATCCAAACACAATCCGGAAAAGTTAGTGTGACATTTTTACTAACGAGGCTGATGAACACAATCTACTAAAAACTCCCAAAGTAAGGAGTCAGCGAGCTCCTTGGTTGACTAGTACAATGAAGAAAGAGAAATCATCATGATCTTTTAAAAGAAAAGCAACTCATAAGAATCTCATAAGAGACTGAAGATCAAAAACTACAGATGCCTTAGCAAGAACAGGGCAACGTGACCGTTGTAGGACGAAAAGTAGTAGAGGAAACGTTTAACAAATATTTTTTAAATCTGAATTCATCTCTTTCACGGATTTTCCAGACAGTAAGGTGAAGTTCAAAGATTATGTACAACATACAAGAATTACTTTTTCTTCTAATCAGATTTCTGAGCACGACAGCATAAAATTACAGGGCGGTTGGGTAGAACCTATGGCTTCTGATCCAGATAAAGTGTGTCTTAGATTAATCCAGGATTCAGCTGATATCACTTGTCCATTACTTACCGAAATATTTAGGAGAAACCACTAAAGATGTGGGAAAATGGGGAGCTGAAATCCAACAAAGAGTCGAAGAAGCCGACGACGAAATAAGGGCTATGGAATGCACGACGGCTATCGCAATGGCAACTGCATTACCGCAAACGGTCTGGCGAAAGGACGGCGGACTCAGCGCAGCAATTTTGTCTTTAAGATTTCACACGAATGACAACGTAAACTTCAGATGTAAACCATGACTATTTGATGACTCAAAGTGCCATATTTGAGACTGTACCGTACTCTGTAGAATTGTAAATCCAGCCAAGAAATGTTTTTAATAGTCTAGAAGGAATTAAGCTTTGATGGGCAAAGAGCGATTCTTGTTCCCGTATGACTACAATACTTCTTTGAATCCCACGTATTCTGGAGTGCTACATTCTACGTCTACCATAAGTATGCTTTTCAATTAAAGAACGAACCTGGATGTGTAAGTTAATATACAGTACAATGGTAAATAGTAAAATCTTGCATTTTTTTCTTCAGCAGATTTGTCTATGAATGTCGATACCATGGTGTGGTTCATTCATTTGGAAGACCAATGTCGGAATGAGCAATGTTTGATAGTCATTAACTACTTCACTGTCACATCTCTCTCTTTGATGAGTAAAATCGTTTGGCGTTGGACAGAGTAAAACGGTCTGGCGTTGGCCACAGTAAAAGTGGTAAAAGTCTCCTGTGGCAGGGAAGGATTTAATAATGATAAATACTCAATTTTAGGTGTGAAATGCAAAAAGAGTCGCTTCGAATTAACAGAGTTTCGAATAAACAAAACATGCATTTTGTATTACATTGTAATTAATTATTTACGATATTTTAATTTAACATCAGATATCAGTTTTATTGGACTGGCCAGTCCGGGACCGTAAGCTTCTCAAGAATATAGATACTCAGTATAGTATTGGAGAAGTACAATAACAAGAAGAAGTTAGGAAGTTATGGTATTTAGACCTCGGCGAACCGAAATCGATGCATATATACCTATAAACGTAGCTACGCGCTTCAACATTTCCCTTCCCTAGTCACCTCGCATGTAAGTGGATTCCACACACGTAGAGAGTAGCACCCTCGCAGCGCGCTTCCTGCGGTAACCGATGTGAATTAAACGAATGACGGAAGTGGTACCCAACACACAGTCAACGCGACATTGCTCGCCACACTTTTTGCTTACCTACTACCTTTAAGAACGTTCCAACATCAGGGACAGCTACCTTCGCCACGTAATCTGCTAGAATTTCATATGTTCTCTCTTGTAATGTTGACAGATTTCTTATAACCAAGGAATAATTCATCAGTTCCACCCCAATTCCATCTATAGTAGCATCTGATCTCACAAACTGAATCTGGTTTGAGGAAAATATAGCTCTTTGCTTTGTACCACTGGGTAAAATCTGAAAATCACCATTTCTCTTCACAAACAAAAGGGATCTTTGTGCTCTTGTGTCACCGATCGGTTCTTTCGTGGAGAATGTAACGTCAGGCCCTCGGTTTCTGAACGTTTTAGGTATAGTCCAAGTTAGAGTTACATTGAATCCAACTATTCCAAAACGTGTTTCACCAGGTATGCTGTAAATTTTAGGATCTACAGAACAAACAATGTTATTTAATAATTGTGTACATTTTCTCGTCAAATCCGTTCTCCAACAAACAATACTTTTATATCATGAACAAAAAGAAAATGCCCACTGTTGGATGAAGAAGGGTATATTATAACAAGATTACGGAATCATTTCCGGCTTTCCAAATTATCTCAACGTTATGTACTTTTCCGAATTCGCAACCACTCTCACTCGTCACTCCATCTCATCTGCTGTGAATACGAAGTTGTTGTAAAGGTTTGTAATGGCAGAAGTTTTGATGGTTGACCAAATGCTTTAAATTTAAATTTTATGAAGAAATCGCCCTTATTGCACCTAGAAACTGAAAAGTTAAGTAACAGCGGAAAGTCGTTTTAAGGCAATACAATTTAAAAATTACAACTGACAAATAGCCGAATCCATTCTGACCATCGTATTTCGATAGTCTACATGAGAGAACTAGAGCGTGGATGTGAGGAACAGTAAAACAGTGAACAGTGAGAAGAATGAAATGATCCGATGAAAATGAAAAATATCCGCCTTCACAGCTAGTTTACTTGACTTATTATGATGAAGAACAACTAAATCCGCCAATACACGCTGCAATTTTTCCACGCACTGGTAACGCAATTTCAGATTTTTTGTTGCGTTTGCCAGCGCGGGACAAAACTTCAGCGTGTATCATGTTGCATGAAAAGATGTCTCGCAACAAAAAAAATGTTGCCGAAAGTTCAAAAGTTTGAACTTTTCTCTGCTACATTTTGAAAATTGGCACGTCTAAAATTGAATGTTCCAGGGTTTATCGCCCACGTTCACACGCAGTGCAATGATCCTACTCTGACTAGGCAATGATCCAATCCGGACTATCCAGTTATATCGTTAGATGTGTATCCTTTTACTTTTATCTTAAACGTTCTTTCAATGATAAACGTTGTAACTTTTTGCCGAAACAAAAATCTGCAATTTCGTAGCCAGCGGGAGAAAAAAATTGCAGCGTGTATCGGCGGCTTAAGAATCCAACTGGTTCCTTCTACTACGGAACGCAAAATCGTAAATCCTTCACCTCTTTCTTTTTTGATATATATATACGTAAATACTGTATATATCTATACTATAATACCGTTATCTGTTTGTGTGTATGTCTACTTTATGTTGTCTAAAAGCTCGAAAACGGCTGTGCGGATTGTCGTCGAACGTATTGCATACTCCACTACAGCATCGAAGCTGAAGCGACGCTGGGTTTCTCCTTGACCTTAAGGCTCATGGGTTGAAAGCTATAGGAGGTGTCACGTCTCCAAACGGCTTGTTCGTATCATCCTGGGAACCGCATGTTTTAACATCTCAGTCCACAACAGACATGCGTTCACCTGTTAATCTTGAACATATTTAAGTTTCCGCGAGTCTCACCTATATAAGTGGCTTGCCAGTTGGAGCAATTAACTTCGTAAACTACACCTGGTCTTTCGTGTAATTAGGAACTTTAAGATCTGCGACGTCAACGTCTACGACGACGTCTTCTAAACAAAAGAATTTTTTATACAAAACAAATAGAATAAATAATTTTAAATCTCTAGAGTATTCTCTACACCGTCGTCGTCCTGCATACAACGTCAATCTGTCCATTTTAACGTCTTCAGGACGACTTGAATTCGCAAAGGGACGAAAGCTGTCACTTAAAATTGAATTTTATGGCGGTCAACAAACGCTGGTTTCTTTAAATGATAGAAGTTCAAACAACGTCGTCGTTGAAGTTGACGTAGGAGATCTTAAAGTCCTTATTGTTCTCTGTCCTTAACGTTAGTCAGTACATGTTGTAAAGTTGTGATCGCTACTCGTGTGTTGTATGGTCGTAAGATACGTGAGAAAATCTCAGACGTACCTTTGATGTAAGGTATCATTGCTGTACTTGTTGTCGAACTACTTTTATCGTTGCGTTCGTTGTCTTTGTAAGTGTGTGAAAAACGCGTTCTGGCGTAGAGCGTCGGGTAAGTCACAAATGAGTAGAGCGCCTCTCGTCATGTTTTCATGGTGGTAGCATTGTGTGAGGTTGGATTGTAAGATGATTGGGCTAGTAGCCAGTAAGTATGTGTTGGATTTCTGTAGACAGAGGTCCACGACTTTCAAAACTGTCTAGGAAAGGAATAGCTCCGTTTTCTTCAATCGCTTTGGTAAATTGTAAGTGACTGTTGTGTTCGTTAATGCGGCTGTGAAAATCATCAATCTCGTCTAAGTGCAGTGATCGTCGCATCAACGTAACGAAACCAAAAAGATAACGCGTATTTGTAAGTAACAAGGGCGCGTTCCTCTATGGATTGCATCACAATTTCAGCAACCAAAACAGAAACAGGTGTAACTGTTTGTAGTGTTTACCGTTGTACTGAAAGTAAGTTTACGTGAGGCAAAGTTTCAGTGATAGTTCCATGATGTCTTCTGTAGGTAAAGGAAATACATTAGTAAATTTATTGATGGCAGTTTTAGTGCACTCTAGTCCCGATTGAAGTGGAATACTGGTAAACAATGATTTCACGTCCAGATACCAAAAAGATACCAGTTTGTAATTGTCTGGTATTTGTACTATTTTGAGATATTTGATGAAGGTTTCAGTAGATTGTAGTTTATGTTGTTACTTGTTGGTTAGTGGTTGCAGTACAGTTGTTAAGTATTTCGAAAGTTCGTAAGTAGGCGACCCACAGAATGGAACCACTGATGCTGTTACCCCCAAAACTCATACTCATTTTTAAAACCCATCTCAAAAATAATTTTTTAAACGCACATAATCTGCAAATTTTTTCAGTCAACACGCAAATTAAACTGACCAAGCGCAGAATAAAATATTTGGCCATAACAGCCCCAGCAAACTAAATATGATTCTACTCTATGATTTTCAGAGTGGGACTCTATTAATTACTTTAGTTATTTTCTTTAATTATCTTAAATTATTATCTCTAAAGATGTTGTGATCTAAACAACGAAACGTAAGATTCTATTAAATTTTTAATATCATGCCACGGTTTCGCATTCTACGCTGAGCTTTAATATTCCTATTTATATCTTGCCATAGTTTTTCTTTTTCCTTTAATTTTAGTATCAAAGAAATAAAAGCCCTCGTTTTGGTTGTCTTTGATTTTAATCTTCTCGTTTAATATTCTTCTTCTTTCTTTTAGTTGGCCCATGCTTTCTGTTTCTATTATGCAGTGGCAGTCAGAAGTAGTTAACAATTTCTTGGTGGATACATTATGTTACATAACATTTTAACTGATTGACCGTTTTCGGGAATTTTTGTATCGAATTGTACACAATTACCTCCAGTACACTGTACACGAATTTTAGAGTAAACGGACATGATAACGCGGTCGTTCAAAAAATATAGATAAAAATGTAAAAATCCGGAATGTCACCCCGAAAATTTGGTAATTTATAGATCAGTTTCACTTTAATTTAACAATCAATAAGTATGAATTATTGTATATATAACAGCTTAACCATACAGGACATTCTTCTTACCAAGTTTCAGCATTGGGAAGTCCAAATCCCGTGGATTTCTTGATGTACTATAATTTTTGAGAAACATTTAGTGGCATAGTTATCCATAAAAGTATTAATTGATTATTAATCACATAAGTGACTCAGCGGACGGTTGTACTGGTAAAGTATTCCAAAGTACTCATGAACAACTTTCAAAAGCGCTTGTTTTCAGTTTCCAGCTTGTTGCCATCATCGAGAAACCGTCACAATCTAAACTTCGTGTGACCACCATTCATCACTTTCACCCAGCTCACTGTTCCTGTTTGTTAAAGGCAAGAATATTTAACCAGCACCTGTTGGTTGCATGCATACCATATGCCATAGTAAAGTACCTTTAAAGAGCTTCCAAATAAGTCCGGTTCCAGCTTCCAGTCCGTTGCCACCGTTGAGAAATCATCAAGACTGTGCTTACTAATTTAATTTGCACATCACAAAGGAGTGACGTCTTGATCACCAGGAGCATCGTTTTCAAGATTTTTCAACAATGACAGTGAGCTAGAAGATGAAACGACACGAGCTTTAAACTTCTTAACTGGTATTTTGAAGTGGTATACGATACGGCGAGTTGAGTTCTGTTGCTCTGAAAGGAAAATATCAGTTTGCTGGGTAAATGTGTTGAACGGTATGGACGAAATTTGCATTGTGATCATGATTTCTTGACGATGGTAAAGGATTGGAAGTGGAAACCAGGTGCATTTGAAAACTGTTTAAAAGGTCTTTATAGTGGTTGATGGTATGCTTGCAGCCACAATTTCTTGTTGAGTACTGTTGTCCGGAATAAAAGGGATTGGTAAGCTGGGTGAGTGTTTGAATAGTGTCTACAAGAAGTTTGAACTCTGATCTTCATTTTTCCACAACAGCAACGAGCTGGAAGTTGAAACGTCATGAGTTTTGAACGCTCTTACTGAGTACTTTCGAATACCGTTCCAGCGGTGAAGTACGCTGAATCACTTACCCTAAATGTTTCAATGGAGAGCAATATCATCCAGCGTTGATCAAAAATTGTACCACAGCAAGAGCTTAATGAGCGTTAGATTTCTGGCGCTGAAACATGAACACATTCAGGATTACCCTAAGTGATTAAGCTGTTATACATTTAATAATACACATTTATTTGTCGTCAAGTCAAAGTGAACCTGATCTACAAATTACACAATTTTATGGGGGTGACATTTCAGATTTTAAAATTTCTATCTATAGTTTTTTAACGATTGCGTTATTATGTCCGTTTATTGTAATATTCGTGTACCGGAGGTAAATGTGAACAATTCAAAAGAAAATTGCCGAAAACGGTCAATCAGTTAAAAAGTTATGTAACATCATGTGTCCACAAAGAAATTATTAACTACTTTTGACTGCCATTCTATATTCTATCATTTTGGTTGTTAATGGATTGCATCTTTTATTCAATAATTTATTACGGTATTTTCAGCATATTGAGAAATGTATTAATTTTCAACTTTTTCTAAAAGCTAATACGACCAGGTCAATTTTTGGATTTTTGTTTCTGTTCTTATACAACTATTTTTGTTGGTTAAATGCCATTCTAGCCTTTTGATCAACTCTTCACACGTCGACCTACATAAAATTTTATAAACTTTACCATTCATATACAAACAATTAAATTTAGCGTTACATAGCTCTAATATTGGCATTTGTCTGTTGCTATATTTGTTGTTTAATGATTTATGTTCTAGGTGAATGTATTCAAACCTGATGATAATTATGACAACGCTACCGCATTGTACAATGGTATTACTGCATTGTACAATTGTTTTACTGCATTACACAATTATTTTCTATCCATTCCATTACAGTCGTAAATATTATATTTTGCCGTACCTTAAGAACTTTTCTAACATGTTCTGACTTTATTTATTGTATCTGCTGCTTGATTCAATATATTGTAAATTTTTATATTAGGGCACATTTCTCGTACGGATTTGCTTTCTATGAAATCGTAATGAATTTGACTGCCTCCTTCTACTGGTGAGCACTGATTTGGATCATGAAACATATAAACAGTATTATTGAACAATGTAAAAGCCTTGTATAGTTTGGTTATCCATCTATTTGTAACCATGGAAAACTCTTCCATAAATATGGTTTTATCTTCTAAACTATCGAGGTTGCTTCCACGCCATTTACAAAAGTATAGCTATTGAATGTGAAACAATAGCACCCCAGCACGATTTCACCGGTCATCAGAAGGTTGCGGTTTCGATTCCCGTCTGGGGCTCAGAAATTGTTTCTCTGAGAGAACGAGCTTGACGAACGTCCTCTAGTCGTCTGATATTTACAAAGTTCCCACATGAACAAACTTTCCGTTCAGCATTAAGTAGTTCCATCATTATTATCATATCGTGACCTCCGCTTAGGCAGTACATATAACGAACCTGCACCCCAGCTCACCATCTGAGTCGTGGTAGCTCAATGGTTAGAGCGTCTCACCGGTCATCAGAAGGTT
>JBAHVQ010180677.1:0-16436 GCA_036872915.1 Nanipora kamurai
GTACTGCCTAAGCGGAAGTCACAATATGATAATAATGATCGAATACTTAAACACTGAACAGAAAGTCTGCTCATGTGGGAGCTTGGTCTAGCCCGTCGAGGGCTCAGAAATTGTTTTTCTGAGTAAACGAGCTTGACGAATGTCCTCTAGTCGTTCTGCTATTTACCAAGCTCTCACATGAGCAGACTTTCTGTTCAGTCTTTAAGTAAGACTGATTACATTAACTCTTTCTAGTCTGATCATGAACTCAGCGCCACTAAACAGTTAAAGCATTTAGAGAGAATCCGCATTTTCGCTGCCAAGAAATCTGTTTCAGATGCGCCTCTTGACGAACTAGAAGGAATCAAGCAGCGATGGTCTGTTCCAACACGAAGTACGTACATACATAGTAAATCTTGTTCTTTAGGTATTTAGATTTATATTTATATAGAGTATTGCTTGCCAGCTCTAAATCACTCACATTTTCTTGTAATAAAAATTGATGGTACACGTATTTAAGGTTCGTGCCAACAAACACCATTGACGATAGTAACATTGCAATCAATCGAGTTTAGCCAACCAACTAACCAAACCACTGACGCGACCGATCTCCTACATACTCGAAATCCCTAAACTATTCTTGGTTTACAATAGACGTCCAGTGAGCTCTGTATATAGCGAGAGAACTTTCGGCCCTCGAGTGAAGCCAAACATGGCTTACGTGGAGGTGATTTTTACCCGTCAATTTCAGTCCCTACGCCGTTTTACCCGTCAATTTTAGTCTCCTACGCGACTTTTCATTGTCTTCTCATTACCTCCAGTTGAAACAGGAAAAAAAAAATCACTTAAAAACACAGAAATGAATATTTCAATTTGAAATATTTTTCAAAAAATATCAGAGCGAGTTACAGTATAACTGTAATAAAAATGAATGGCAAAACTAACAACAAATCTCGTAAAAGAGTCCCGAAAAATCAGTTGAAGAAACTGTACGGCAAACGATCTCTTTTTACCGGTTGTTTTCTATTTTCAGACAGCTTAGCTCACTTGTAGGCCACGCAGCATCGCTGAATCTTCTTAAATACTCGGTCATGAAAAATTCTTGTGGTATCATTTCTTTTGAACTAATTTTCCGAAGTTGTAAATGTTTCGAAGCCGAACCAAACATTTAAAGTCATGTAAAGGACCTGAAACTGACGTGCAAAATAGGCCTGAATGTCGGCCATATTTGGCTTCACTTCTTCCTGACTGGAGTTCTCTCTCTATTTATAGAGTTCACCGTCGAGGTCATGGCGGCCATGTTGGAGGAACTCTAACAAATGACTTTCATTAAAAACCATTGTCTTTAACACGTTTTATGCTCCAACATGGCCGCCGTATTATTATCTTCCGAATCTCAAAGACTTGACTGCAAACCGTTAATAAACCCTACAAAAAATTCAATTATTCCTACAAACAAATTCCGGAAAATACCTCTCAAAAAGTATACAAGCCCCACTGGAAAAAATCCCTTATCTACTGAACCTCCAAAATGCAAAAATTATCTCTTTTAAATTTTTTATATTTCAAACAATAGACTCTCGATCCTAAGCCCAAAACCAGCCTATTTATTTCAACTAAAGATATTGCGTTCATGCAAACCAATTCTCTTATATAATTCTTAAAATTCTAGCATTGTAAATTTTTTTAATAATCTCTATATATACTGTTCATTTTGTTAATAACAGATTTTATAGATTAAAGGATTTAAAGTGCATATGACCTGAAAATTATTTTGGTTTCACATGAAAGTACTCTTAAAATAGTGAAAAATTGCAAGTTACACCTGTTTCATATCTCGCTTCCTTTTTGAGATATTTGGACTTAAAGTCTTAGGAAATTTTTGCTGATCAAACTGTGGAACGCCATGGACTCAGAAAAACTCTGAGCTCCAGACGGGATACGAACCTGCAAAAATTGTTTGATCAGCAAAAATTTCCTAAGACTTTAATGGTGTCAAGCTGCAAACTGAATATTCATATTTGGATTTGTCTAACCTTGTAATTTAGTCGTCTTGTGAAGTCATTTTGTTTGCAAAACAATTAAACCACTTATAAAATCTTTAAGATTATTCAACATATTGTCATGAAACTTCGCAAGTGAATACATGATATGACACTAAAGATTACAAGATTTCTAAAACTATTTCTGTGGCAGTATTCTACCTATACTGTTGGAAAAAAGTTAAAATGTTGTACAAAATGACGTCACAGATTATAACTTACATTGGAAGTTCTCTATAAGAAGTTTCTAATCATTGTCTTGTGTGTGTAGAAAATATACGCAAGTTCTCCGCCGTTTGCTGGTATTATGGAATGAAGCTATATAAGGAGCTGGACTACCCCATCGGATTAGTTGAATTAGCCTGGGGTGGCACTTTTATTGAATCCTGGTCACCTCCAGAAGCTCTTAACGAATGTGGTATTAAAAGGATTCTCCCAGAGGAAACGTAAGGAAAAATATGATACTAAATTGAAATACACTTATCAATAACCCGTAGTTCGACTTAAATGACTGGTTTCATTATATTTTGAAATCTTGGTCGACTACAACTTGGCTTTGACAGAATATTTCCGACATTTTACACCAGCCGAACACAAATGGGGCTGGGTGGAATACCGGTTGCAGCAATCAAGGTTTCTAAGTAATTTTGAAATGTTGTTAAAAAGTATACACAGGAATAAGTTAAAAATATTGTTGGTAAAAATCAAACGTTTTCGAGTATGCAGTCATCGTCAGGATAAGGACGACTGTATAGTCGAAAACGTTTGACTTTTACCAACAATATTTTTAACTTATTCCTGTGTAGACTTTTTAACAAGATTTTAACAGTGATATATATGGAATAAATTGAAATACTTTAACCAAGTTCAGGGAATATTCATAGTTAATACATCGATACCCAAAGATTTAGTAAAGCTTTCAGCATAAAGAACTTTAGCTGTTGCTTGCTGAAGACTTGAACGAATGAATCTAAAATATTCGTATGCTCTTTGAATCTTGTAACCGTACGCTTTACATGATTTAAGACCAGGCTAAACGTCGCAACATCGTCGGACAACATCAGGGAGCAGACAATGTTATAACAATTGTAAGTTTTTGCCCCGCACTCAAAGAACAAGAAAGTCGTTGTAACTGTGTCAGACTGTTTTGTTGCTGAAAAGTTGAATGCACATTTGCATTTTTTAACATTATTTGTTCACTGATGTTGTACTAGAATGTTAATTGAAACATTTAGCCCCGACTTTACACTTCAAATCTCATAACAAAGCACATCCTCGCCAAGGTTAATTTGTTAGGTCATTCTTCCCTTTCCGAAACTTTAAAAAGATTATCCGTTGAAATACGTGAATTGCGTTTTGAGCCGTAAATATATTGGGTTTAATACGCCTTCTGGTGTATTAAGCCCAATTTTTTTTCTGAAGTAGGCAATTTTTCTGAATTCCGGCTATCCTAAACTACCAAGCCCTGGACGAAATATAAATTTGTTGAGATATTGTAAATATATTCGTTGATTCACTTTCAAAAACAGGCTATGGCTAATGTGAAGATGCATCAACAATCCCAAATTAAGGAATTTAGCAATTACTCAACGTTCAAATTAATGTGAATGGAGCTGGCAAACCTCCTCCTTGCGCTCGTTTTCTCTGTAGTGGTTTCTTGATGTGTCTCTGTCCTTATTCCTGATGGGCTTGATCAACAAAACTTGACCCTAAAACACTTCACTTTTCGTTCAAGATTGAAAAGCCATGTTGAGTTTATCCGCCATTTCATTGTGTATAGTTTCTTTATCTTTTCCTATCAACTATTCTCTCTTTGTGTGGACGAATCTTCAGAACAGACTTTCGACCCTCTGTGTGTTTTCCTTTCGCAGAACATGGAGCCAGCCGAATCAAGGCAGAAGAACATTGCTGTGAATAAATTTAGACTTAAATTATATTTTACATATTAAATTTTCAACGTTTCGGGAATTCAGCCCCTTTGATAAAGGTTAATATATTAACTCCTTCCTGACCTTAGTGGTTCTCAGCGGCCTCTGGAAACTATAGTGTTTTACTTTGGCTAACAACAGACGATTTTACTCGTCAAGGGGAAAGTCCTCGTTCAGGAAAGGGTTAAGGGTACAGATTATAATGATGCATTTAAAATTGCTGAAACAACTGTGTTTTCGATCTCGATTTGTTTGAGATGATCGTGAGCTCTTCCTTTTACTTCATCAGGAAGGAAATGCTTAGCCGCTCAGATGTCAGCAAAACACTGAGTCTAAGTTGTCTGTGGAACGCTATGATGCATCCTTTTCTAAAAATGAGTATTTATGGAATGGTATGGTATCAAGGAGAATCGAACGCCGTAATGAGTCCAAACTCTTATGAATGTATGTTCCAAGCAGTGATTAAATACTGGAGAAAGAAATGGTACAACGCTACTGAACATAACACTCTTGAAATTTTCCCATTTGGCTTTGTTCAGGTACGTTTTATATGAAACACGTTGCGTTACTTAGCTAGTTGAAAGGTTTGCGTGGTAGCTTAGGAGAGTCACGGGGCTACTGCATGATCGCTTGAGCTGCAGAATTTTAGTAAGATCGGTGGAAATCGTTCGCTTTTCCTATTTGATACGATATCGAAAAGACACTGAACCAGTGAACTTTATTCTCCATACTTGGAACGGTAAGTCGCCAATGACATGTGACGCTGATAAAGGCCGCTAGTGGAGGAAAATTTTGTACGATAGAATTGGTCTCCCATGTGACTTTTGACTATTTTCTCATTACTTCTTGTGGAAAAAAAACACCAAAAAATCACGTAAAGAGGTAGAAATTAATATAAAATTAATAATATATAATTTCAAATTTATACTTAAAAATATCAAAGCGAGTTACTGGCTACATTTTAATGAAAATAAAAAAACAAAATTTAATGAGAAGTCTCATAAAATAGTCTCGAAAAATCACTTGAGGAAACTGTACTGCAAACTGCATCTCTTTTTACCTTTTGTTCTATCATTTTCAGACAACTCGACCTATCTGTAGGCCACATAGCGACGATCGCTATTTTATTATGAATAGCAATGAATCAGCGGTATCGAATATTCAGGTCGTCGGGCCACCACTGCTCAGGTGGTTAGATTGCCGCTGACCTTCTTCATTACCGGTTTTTCTGTCTCAACAAATCTCGAAAATGGTTCAGGTATCATTAAATTTAAAAGAATATCCGCTACTTCTTTGGTGTTTATGAGCTTCAAATAACCAATAAGCATAAGCGGTTTTTCAGCCAACGAGCTCCTGACACCGTAACTGTACTTGTAAATGTTTTGGAATTATTATTTTTTAAACGTCTGAGTTTCGGCGTAGTGATGTTTTAAAATAAGATGTCTTCCGCAACTAGGTTCCAACCATATTTACATGAAATTTACGCAGTCGGTATATCAGGAGCACCGAATGCTCCTCAGCCTCCTCGTTTCTTTCTCAGTATCCTTACATTCCATGCTTAATCCATAGAAATCTACGTACCGGAACAACTCTATGCACTGCAAGAATTCTATATACTGGAAGTAGTATGTTTTTGCGTGAAAATCTGACCCAATATAGATTGACAGAAACGTTTATTTAAATAGCGTAATCGAATCAGTTAATATTGAAACTTGTATCAATAGGAGCTCCATAATGACGTAAAACTAATAATTACAAATTATACAAATTACATAAGATATACGCATCATAATATAGTAAATTAAAGGCAAAATAACTAATCGATCTGATAAAGATTAAAAACCATACATCCATAATAATAAAAAGATTTCTTTGTTAATTCTAGTCTTACACTGGGCAGATGAAGTAGACTACACTGTCTAGTAGTCCACTTAACAATACCTCTACTTAATGTTGAAAAAAAATTTGGTTCATGTGGGAGCTTGGCGAATATCAGACGACTAGTGAACGTTCGTCCAGCTCGTTGTTTCAGAAAAACGATTTCTGCGCCCTAGACGAGAATCGGACCCGTAACCTTCTGATGACCGGTGAGACGCTCTAACCGTCGAGCTACCACGACTCAGATGGTGAGCTAGGGTGTAGGTTCGTCATAGGTACTGCCTAAGCGGAAGTCACGATATGATAGGGTTGCGGGTTCGATTCCCGTCTAGGGTTCAGCAACTGTTTTTCTGAAATAATGAGCTTGACGAACGTTCACTAGTCGTCGAATAATATCTCAATTAAAAATAAAATAATTAGTAAAAAATTAATGTGTTTCGAAATATCAAGAGCCGAAGTAACATCAATTTCGCGACCAGCTCCCAACTTGACCCGTAGCTCAGTTGGTAGAGCGTCGGACTAGTAAACCGAAGGTCGAGGGTTCGAATCCCTGCCGGGCCAAGTAGGGTTTTCTCTACTTGTCCGGTATGGTTCGTCACTCGGAGTAGCAACTAACATCATTATTCTACCGAGTTCATTATTCTACTCAAGCCATAGTAAAAAATTATGGGACTCGTCCATTTAAACATCTTCTAACTAACTTATTTGATGTGTTACTTTCGTCTACTTTCGAGAGTACCAAACCTATGGTTTGAGGACTTAATTATTATGCAGGCAACTCTCGTTTGTAGTGTTTCGAATAATTCAGGGTATACTTTGCCACTATAGGTTAAATAAATCACTTATATATTACATAGTAGTAGTATTATATAATATTGTATAGTACAGTATTATTATTAGTAGTATTATATATTACATTAGTAGTATTATATATTACATTAGTAGTATTCATTGTAATTTCTCGCGCCTTCGGCACTCGAAACCACCAATTCCAACCGGACCACTTCGAAATTGGTGGCTACGGCCCTAGACAGTCAGTTATGTGATCGGCTTCATGAAGTTCTGTCTTAGTTTATTCGGTCACCTGGCAATCTTTAGTCCTTTAACTTCTGCATGACCTTGCATTTCGCCCGCCAGGGTATTGAAAATAACAGTGAATAAGGCGTTCGCTGTCGGGCATATTGGCATAGAATTTTTGACCGGTAATCATCGCTCTAGTATAAAGAGTGATATGGTTTAGCTCACTACAGTGACTACCTGGATCCTTTATACTCCACATACAGTTCTTTCTTCTTATTTTAATCTGTTGATACCTCTCTAGCTTTCAACAGTTGACCCTAAAGACGCGCATTTACCCAACGCAAATTTTGCTCCGCTCCGTTGGTTTCAAACAGCCCAGTATGGTTACGTCCCAAACGACCGTCAGCAAAACGTATTCATGGCAGTAGCAATGGATCTTGGTAATTCCTTCTCCCCTTACACCGAAATTCATCCTACTGATAAAAAAGACGTTGGTGCACGCTTGGCACTTGCGGCTCTTTCCGTTGCATACGGCGAGGATGTCTATTATTCTGGTCCAATCGTATTGAAAGTTCAACAGTTAAAGAGACCTCACCATGTGGAAGTAAAAGTCGTGTTTAAATCAGTTTTGAAAAAAATCGAAGTCAGAGATACAAGTGGATTCGAGGTACATGTCTGGAATTTTGACTTGAAGTTGATACTACGAAATTACAGGACGTTTTCACCACATTAATTTCATGGTTTTCGTGGGGCAATATTTCGAGACACTTTAAATTTAATACTTGGCGATTTCATGGAACAGATCAAATTTCCTAAGCAACAAAAGTGATTTTTAAGACACATAGAAACAAAAGAAAAAAAACCAACAAACAAAAATCCAACAAAACATAAAAGACAACACAAAAAACCCTAACAGGAAACCTGCAATAGGAAATACAGGTTGAGAAACATGATGGATAATAGGAATAAGACAGCTCAGAAAGCTAAGAGGTTTGTAGACTGCCAAATATATGTAGGAAAATACTGACGCATTCTCGCATATTAGTTTTTACGATAACTTATTCTTGGATAACGATAGCTGCTCAAACCAAGACTTCGCATCTAACTGAAATCACTAATCGAAGAATAAAGTTTAGAACCCAGCTTAAAACTTTTAAGTGTAACGCCATAATAAAAAACACCACCTCAAAACATTCAAGATAACTTTACTAACGTTTCGTTGCCATCGTGCAACATCTTCAGAGTGTTAAATTACAGGTGTCAAGATCAATTTATGTTATACAGATCAAATTTACAATAACCAAGCCATTAATTAGCAGTTAACCAATAGTAAAAGGTGACAATGTGGAAGGTGGCTAACCGATCGGAAGAAGGAATATTAAAATGGAGAAAGAGGGATCGAAGAAATGTTTTCGTTAAGGTTAGATTTAAGTTGAGATATAAATAAACTCTCACGAATGAGTAGTTCTAGGTTAGAAGAAGAGCGACTGGAAGAAACTATGGAAAAATCGTCAGGAGAAATAGCGTGTGAGGTTCTGTAAGAATGCGTTAGGATAGCAGAAAGTGAAGAGGTTGCCAATTTCTTCCCCGTCAAAGGCGAAACTCCCACGTGTTCTGAAATTCGTAAGTGTAAGTGGCGCCGAGTGTGGCCCAAATACAATGCTGAGCAGCACTGCTGTATTCGTGTTTTCCTTGATCGTTTATTTAGCCCGCCAGACCGAAATGCTAATTTCTCTCCCAAGAATGTGATTTATATTAAGTTACCTTTTACCGGACCTCACTCTTTACAGATCAGAACGCAGGTTATGAAATTGTGTTCCTCAGCCCTTCCTAAAGTCCCTTTACGTTTTATCTTTCAATCTAGACGACGGTTGTCCAGCTTCTTTCCTTTCAAGGACCGAATTCCAATACTTCTGAGATCGCGTGTCGTTTATAAATACACGTATATTTTACACGCTATTTCTCCTGACGATTTTTCCCGAGTTTCTTCCAGTCGCTCTTCTTCTAACCTCGAACTACTCATTCGAGAGAGTTTACTTATATCTCAACTTAAATCTAACCTCAACGAAAACATTTCTTCGATTCCTCTTTCTCTATTAATTTTCGTTCTTCCGGTCGGTTAGCCACCTTCCACATTGTCACCTTTTACTATTAGTTAACTGCTAATTAATGGCTTGCTTATAGTAAATTTGACCTGTATGACATAAATAGATCTTGACACCTGTAATTTAACACTCTGAAGATGTTCCACGATGGCAACGAAACGTTAGTAAAGTTATCTTAAATGTTTTGAAGTTGTGTTTTTTATTATGGCGTTACACTTAAAAGTTTTAAGCTGGGCACTAATAATTTTTCTTCGATTACGTTTTCCGCCCGGAAAATCGATCGCCACGATTATAACTGAAATCACTAATATTGAATGGATACTACCTTCTTAATTGCACCACAAATAATAATGTTATGATTTGTCATTTTTAGTAAAACAACAGGCCTTCGTGTTGTCATAAAATAGATCATATTGTTTGAAAATGGTGCTCATTTTTAGCTAGCACTTGCTAAGGATATTTGTTCTCGCTATTTTGAATTTTCCACCATCTTGGTCCAGCACACTGCGAGTGTTCTTAGCAGAGCACTCTAAAACATGAGCGTGAAAACGGTAATAAGGGCCCTGATCTGTAAGTAATGCAGAAAGCCCGGAGCATATCTTGATGGCTGTACGTTCTCCCTCACAACATTGACTGGAAATGAATCGGGGTTTTTTCTCTAATAACATTGAAAAAAAATCGAACGAAAACTAAATTTTATTTAAACTAAACGACAAGGTATGAAAACATTTTAATAATGAAATGTTTTTGATTAGCAACCATGGCATACTGTTTAACAGGAGAAAAATACTGGTTTAGACTTGACACACACAGCCTCCTGATTTCGCGACTACGAACGATTGGAATAAAATCAAACTCGGTTGAGGTGTCTTGGCGGTTACAAAAGAATCTATACGTTCAACTTCTTGTTCGAGAAGCCCTTAAAAAAGTTTTTCTAAATTTGGTTACCATTACTCTGGACCATATTTCACAATGTTTTCTATTTCCCCGTTGTCTCCTGAGGGCATCACATAAATGTGGGGCAGAAATTCAGGTGATCTTGAAACACGAAAGTGGACTGGGACTGGTCGTGAAATAGAAATCCGTTTCCAACTTTGAATAAGTTTATATCTCATGAACTATACTAGATTCAATTTGTAAATTCGTAATGTTAATACCTTTCCCTTTACTGAACACTGATACAAGATTTCAAACACTTACACCAAAGACACAGAAGGTTACAGCTGATTAAAGATGTGAAACTGGATTTCTAGTGTGCTACTAGTGCCAGGCCTTTTGCTTGTGGTCAGATCATCTGGATATACCGGTAAAGGTAGAACACAATATTTTGCTTAGAGTTTTGACATGAAGGTCAAAAAGTCTGAAAGGACCGATATTTAGTTCGTCAATATATAACTTGGTGAGAGTTGTCCTGTCGATTTCTCTTGATTTTTGAGCCAGTTTTCCACTTGACGAAATTTTCTGGGTAGAGCCGAATTTTTCTTTGCTTTGTGAGCTCTGGGCTGGAACTAATTTAAAAAGGCAAAGAAAAATTCCACTCCGCGGTGAAAATTCCGCATGATAGAAAAACCGGCTTTAGTCCCCTACGGAAAATTCCGCCTGGTGGAATACCGGCTTTAAACCCCCACGGGAAATTCCCACCTGGTTCAGATGGCTCTGGTTAAATGCTTAATTATTTAGCACCCCCAGTTCTGTCCCTTTTTTATGCCTATTTAATTTTTATGTTGATTTTTCAGGTTCGTTGCCAATTCGGTACCAAGTGGATTAAGGCAACCATAATCAGAAGTGGTTTGAGGTCAGTGGTTATCACGCCTTCCAATGATTGCAGTATCGAAGCTGTTAGATATGCATGGAGCGACCACCCCTGTAAATTCAAAAAATGCGCAATTTACAGTGGCAACTTGCCTTCTCCACCGTTTATTAAATGCCTCAAACCATTTGATCAATGTAGCTCCGCTGTTCTTTAAATGTGCTGTTTATTGTCATTTTTATCATTTCTTGAATGTGTCCCTTTTTGAGAAAATTGGCTTTGGAAAGTAGAGTTATGAATGTGGTAGTTTTAGATGTCCAAAGATTCACTCTAGTCACAGTTTTGTAGTCTTTTGTAGCTTTTAAATACTCAATTTCGTAACCATGAACGAAGGGGTGTAATTTTGGGTTAAATAAAACAAAGGAAAGATGTTTTTGTATGGATATGATTCCATTGTATTTAGCACGTCATTAAAGCTTACAAAAATCATGTGTGATCCGTTTATTACACTTCGGTTATAACCCTTCAGATATTCGAGGAGGTTAATATTACTATAGGACATAACAAAATTCAAGAAGAATGGCGCGCGTGTTTGGGGAAATATTAATATTCACATGACCTCAACTGGGTAGCCCGATTGGTATGAATATTTCGCCCAAAACAAATGCGATTTTCCATTCCTTGAGAACTAGTCGCCCTTACCATCGCGGCCTCCAACCTGCAGAAAAAGCCCTGGAAACGAGGTTAGTGTCAGTACTTCCACCAATCCTCGTTAGGCTCTGGGAACGAGATTGTGCTTTCAGTTGCAAGGAAATTTCCTTGCAAAAGTAAACTATGGCTTGCGCAAGGAAAAATGCAAGAATATAAAATTTAGAAGGACATAGCTATCCTAAAAAAGGAGATTAAAAAGAAATTTGGAGATTCTTATGATCGTTAATAAAAAAACAGATGACTAGTGGACGTTCGTCAAGCTCGTTTGTGACCTCGTGTGTAACCTCGTGTGTTATCACCTCATGTGTGATAAGATGTATACATGTAAGTTTATAATCCCCAAATAAGGGCAAGCCCCCCTGACTAAGTTTTTTCAAAATCTTTGACTAAGGTAAAAAAGTGCTAGATCTGCTCTTGACTTGCAATTGAATCAACATTTAAGACCGTATTCCAGAGAGTTCTCATAATGGCTTTCAACGGCAACTGGTGCTGATCAGGGATGCAGCCAGCGAAAAATGAGTCTGTTAGTTTGTGTAATGTAAATTGGCTTATAGATATACGTAAATAAACCCGGTAAACTATACAAATTTCTTACATCAGCAAAGAACTTCGTATATAAAATACCATTCATTGCGTATGAACGGATTAAGATAAATAACAAGAACAATAAGCGAACATACTTTGTGCGAACCAAAGTTGCTTTCAAGACTTGGAAACTGACCGCCTTTGCAAAATTTCAAGCGCAAAAAATGTTAAGTATATTTAAACGTTCTCTGACCAATAAGTAATATTCGATCTAGAACCTGTCGGAGGTTACAGACTGGTGACCGAAAGCTTGTAACAATATTACTTGTTGGTCAGAGTACGTTTAAATATATGTAATATGTATATTCCTGGCCGCACTTCTATATTTTCGCATAAAAAATGTTAATATGTACAAAAAATTCAGAATAACTTCCAATGTTTTATTTGATGAGGTTTACTACTTAGTTACATATTTATACACTATTATATCTGAAATTGGCATGCACTATGGACTTCTCACTTGTACAGACGTGTTCGCCATCATCAATTACATTATGTCACCTGTATTGAGAGTCTGGATGGGTTAAACATTGTCCTAAAACTGGTTAATCTTCTTTTTTTAATTCTGACGGACCTGCTTGTTGAGAAAAAATTGCGTGAATTTTCTTCAAAGAGGTGACTTGGTTGCTGACTTTAAATGGAATGGCATTTCGTGATTTCTAGACAAATTTCTACTCACTTCTTGTCGAATGAATTTACTTAAGCTCGGTTGATTTGTTGATGTCGTTACAGCGTATGGTATTACTTTATTGTTGAAATGCTTGATTGTTGTTACTTTTGGCATTATTTGACCCTGGAAAGCTTGAATGTTGTCGTGGCATTTCGCAATATTTGGTCCTTGAAAGTTGGTTGATGTCGTTACATTTGGTGTCGCTTGACCCAGAAAGGCTCAAAAGGTTGTCGTCCCTACTGTCATATTTCCTGACCTTGGAGGTCCAGGTTGCAAGCTCTACATTACTTGGCACTTCTTGAGGCTGGAAGCCTCGGTTGCTGGGGTGAAATCGTGCAATTTCTGATCACTGAAAGGCTTCTTTACTTTCCTCGCATTGCTGGTCATTTCTCGACTTTGGAAACCTTAGGTGCCTTTATTACATTTTTCGGCATTGGACACATTTGTACTAGACGCCAAGCAAAAGAAACAAAAGTAGGAAAAAATGAATCAAGAAACAAAAGCAAACTATTGAACTCAATTTGGGTATTACTCGTTATGTTCCGCAGCAAAAGGCATTATTGGAGTCCCCTATATTGTAGTGTCACTACTTGTCTTCGTGAAGACTACGATTTGATTTTATTAGTGTTTTATGTGATGTATAATATATACTGAGTAATTCTGAGTACCTTGTTCTCTGTAATCTATTGGATTTATTTCTTCCAATCCACGCCGAAAGCAGTAAATTACTTCGAATAAGACTGAAGTAAAACACCAACCACAACGACAAGCACAGCAAGCCCAGAGAGAACGAATCCGAGAAAATATCCTGGAAGAAATGAAACAACTGATTAATTGAAAGGCCACTTCCTGGGTTTCTGCCAAAGGGTGGTGAGGGGGTTTGACCTCGGGCTAAAAATTTTGAAGAGAGGATATCCCCCCATCATTAAATTCTTCTTCTTCTTCATGTACTGATGTTGACTAGGTGAGGTGTTTGGGTCTTCGATGTAGCAATAAGCCCCTTTCCCTATGAAAGCATCGACCGCATTCCTCGCAAGAATGTTCTGGATTTCCTGGATTGTTTCCGATAGAGTGCCTTCGCGCTGCCAGACCTAATATCTTTCCTCTACTCTTGGTGCTTTCGTTTTTTTCCGTAGAACTTTTGCGAAAATAGTAAAAGTCTCATATACATTTCAAATTCGTTTTTAGCTTTAATGTTTTTCGAGAAAAAAAAGCAGTAATTCATAATAACTTTTACCTTCGTGTAGATTGCTTTTGCTCATCCCTCTGTAGTGTGGCCAATGCTTTAGAACACGAGGTTCTTTCAAAATGTGCATAACTACTGAAGCTGCCATCACACCTGCAAAACGTTGCCACTCTTTAGTAGAAGGCTTGCTGCCATCGGCATAATGTGAGATTCCTTTAATGATAACCCATTCCACTTCACAATCAAAAGCGGCACCATAAAGTCCTAAAAACAGAAGACAACGTGTAGTCTTAATGTGATACTTTCCCACCTTAGAGTCGGAGATAGATAATGTAACATTTGGATCGTAGATGGGATTCCAGTCGCTGAGTTACATCAACTAAATCTGTAAGCCCATGCAACAAGTGTTGGCAAAAAATTACTATGATAATTAGCAAAGAATTTTCTGATGAATTTTAACCCTTACCTTGCCCTTCTGTTTTAGCCGCAATGGCTGCAGGAAACTGTTTAAGAAGCTCTTCGCTTTTTCTGGGTGAATTTACAAGCTCTGGACCAGTTAGGATTTCTGCATCCCGATGAACCCTCACCGCTTGTCCTTCTGAATAGTGCAATGGAGCTCGCCAACCATCAGCTGCCGACCTGATTAGGTCTCCGAGGTTCTTGCTGATATTGAGGGTATTACCAATGCATTGTTCTCGATCATTGATAATTTTCTTCTCATCGTAAGTTGATAGCTTGACTGATATCACAACGTCTCCCAGTTTTGTCTTCTCTTTCTTCGCGCCGTTCACTCCGCCACAAAACCCCGCAGAAAAACAGCTTTCGGTTTTAGGCACTCAATAGCATTTTTGACCACGTTTTGCGAAGCACCAACCTGAGTAGCCCGTTTTCAAAAATTGCGGCACCAACCCAAAAAAAAAATATAGAGGGCGAAAAGATGTACGCGTCGCTGTCATGGCAACAAAATGAAACCGAGCAAAAAGACTGGGAGCAAGAATTGAGGAAGGGCCGAAGGTTGGACGTTTGTACCGTGTGTTGATTTTTGGCTGGAAGTTAAATCGAAAAGAGGATCTTAAATGGAATATTTCGGGTTGATTGCTGTACCGAAGGAGAAAGGCCGAATAAAAATTCGAGGTAAGAGAAATCAAACGAAGAAATACGACTGGTAAGTCGGAGAGAAATTGGATAGCTTTGATAGTTCATCCAGTTGATAAGTCCCAACGATTGTACAGCACCATTCACCAATTGAACAAGAAAACTATTAAGGGAGCATCTCTCTATTCCGTATGAAAAATTTAAGTTCGATTGTTCAGTGATTGGATAGCACTGTTCACTGGTTAGAACTTATCCACTGGATAAGTTATCGAGGTCACTAACAACCGACCTCTGACCTCCAACACGAGGCTCAAAAATTTTAATGTTCTTTCAGCTGACAAATAATTTCAACGTTAAACAACAATAGTGAGATTCGACAATATCAGATTAACGTGATCTTACAGAATGTGGCATTCAACAAGAATTGACGCATTAGATTAATTTACATTACGTCTTGTTGCATTAACATATTATACTATATGACATGACATTACATTACATTACATTAGATTGTATTACATTTCATTACATTACACCATGTTACAATATGGCAAAATATATACAATATATGCATACATATACAGGAAAGTTAATTGTTCTCAGAAGTAGATGGTAGTGTAGAAGAGTATCACTTACATGATTCATGCCTTTCAATTTTCTTAAGAGAAGTAGCATACCTAGTTTTGTTGTCAAGGTTGTTGAAATCCATTGAAGCATGATAAATTAGTTTTACTTTTACCCAGTTAGAGTTGACTTCTAAGGAAAATGTAGATTATTATTGGTCCTTGAGTAGTGATTATGAAACAGAATGATCTGTTAACAACTTTGAAGGCTTCAGTTGAGGAGAAGTATGAAGGAGCATCCAGTATTAGTTTAGCAGCTTTATTCTCTAGGAATTGTAGTGAGTTCATGAGTACATAGTTGGTTATATTTGCAGTAGCATCACTGAGTAAATCATTAAAAAACTAATAAATTTAATTATGATTTTTGAGTAAATTAACTAGAAACCTTTTTGACAGACTGGTACAAAAACAGGTCTGCAGAAATTGATGCAAGCTGTTGTGGCAACCCAAATGCCACATCTCTTAAACTCTAGTTCATGCATGCAAAAGTGTATTAGTCTGTATCTGCATGTGATTTGGAATATAAGTGTGAGTACTCCCGTTCTGTATATCATAGTGGCAAAGCTTAATATATTAAATAAATTTACAGGAAGTATTTCTCTTGAAAGCGTACAGTATCTTTCTGAACAATGAAAGGCCCGTTCTTCAAGCCTTGTGAAAACTCAGAAAAAGTTGTGAGCTCCCCAACGGGAATCGAACCCGCGTCTCCCGATTGCCGGTACGGTTTCCTTACCACTGGACCATGAGGGCTCAACGACAAATCTGATGTAAACTGGGACCTGGGTCCTTTGTTGACATGCTGCTTTCATAGTTGAAAGCTGAGACATGCCTATAAAGTGATCTATATATGAGCAAACTCAATCT